>JADFUC010001140.1:0-37435 GCA_019722365.1 Lithospermum erythrorhizon | reverse complement strand
CTAAAAGTTACGTATTGCTATGTCAAAAGTGAAATTTCCAAGTTGAGTTATAACGGATATTTCGGAGTATAGGTTGTTAATTATGGACCAGCTGATTAATTAGAATGACTTATAAGTTGATTTGTAGTGAGAAAGTGATAAGATGCAATTTAGCGGGGATCGATTGGTTTCGTCCGATGATTATAATCTTATAGTTTATCCGCCAAGTTATACCATTTAGAAATAGTTCCCCTAAGAATTGGTTATGTATCCTCTAGATCGCCGGTATAGTAATAGGTTTTAATCATACTTTCGGTATTTGTTAGTTGATCGTGAAAAGGGCAGCATCTTTGATTGTCTTTCGTGAAGGTTTTGGTGAGTTAGCTACAGAGTTTTAGTACTTATCTCACGGGCGCATTTTTACGCATTCTACTCGGATTTATGATATACATGTTATCAGGGTGATTATGTGAGAATGATGTACATGTCATTGTGTTATGATTATGAGAATGATGAACATGTAATTGTTGTGTTATGTGATTGTGTTTCGTATTAAGATCGGGCTGAGGCAGAAATTTTGAACTCCAACTTATTTCCTCAATTTTGTGGGCCTTGCTCTGCACTATTATATTATGGGCCTTGTCGGCACTTTTGATATGTTTGTGGCTCTTACATTGTGATTGATTTACGACAGGGATGTTTTAGCTGTGTGCTGTAATACTCTTTGGGAGTAGAGTAGTTGTTTGGGTTATGCATGAGTTTGAGGCCTTGAGTATCAGGGGGTGACCCTATAGTTGGGATTACTAGGGATTAGGTGACTCTCCTTCCTTGCAGGATATGTGACGCTATTGGCCCTATACTACGGTATAGCGTGCGGTTTGGCCTTATACTTCGGTATAAGAGCGGTATGACTCTCTTTTTGATCGCTTTTGTTGCATTGCCGGTGTGGCCCTATACTACGGTATAGCGTATGGTTTGGCCTTATACTTCTAGAGAGATAAGAGCGGTATGACTCTCTTTTGATCGCTTTGTCGTATGCATTGCCGGTGTGGCCCTATACTACGGTATAACGTATGTTTGGCCTTATACTGCATAAGCAGCCGTATGAGCTTTTTGATCACTTATTGCGGCAAGACGATGTGGGTCTCTATACTACGGTAGAGAAGGCTAAGGGGTTTGGCCTTATACGCCGGTATAAGAGCGGTGGTTATTAGCTGGTTGATCCATTCCTACAGTAGACGGATCGAGTATATGCATTGAGGTCGGGTATACTTCAAGGAGATACGGTAGAGTAGAAGTATTTACTCATTTATAGTCGATGCTGAAGTCTCGTGATTTCATTGGGTGATTGCGTGCTTTACTGAGACCTTCTATTATATCTAACATGTTATGCCCGAGACCTCTTTTAAACCTTATTATATGACCGATTAGATAGTCCTCGATATATGTATATTATTCTATATTTGATTATTAAATTCTCGACTATCTCGCTCTCAGATGGTAAGTTCACCCCGTGTTAAGTTTACTAAGCTTCTCGCGGCACCCTCGCTATGGGCTGCATTTCATTTCAGGCTGCCGATTGTGTGGCTACTGAGCCCAAAGAGGTCATTGAGAGTTTGTTCCGAGTGGCTAAAGTAGCATCGGGTGGCCGAGGATCCTTACAGCCTCATTTGATGCGTTGTCAACCACTTTCATTGTTGTATTTCCTTTTGAAATCTTAGCCTTTGTCGGGTAGTCATTTTGTATTCAAAGATACAAGACGATTACTCAAGTGTAGCCTTGCAGATATTTATTTTGGGATATGTTGTGTATATATTTATGGGTCGGGTCGCTTCGAGACACCGATGGATTATAAATTTAAAACTGCTTTTGATTTGGGAAACTTAATTGTGATCACATTTTTGGATGAAACGACCAGCTTTAAACCGAGTCGCCCACGGGTTGGGCGACTCGTGTTCGATTTTAATGACTCTCACTCAGTATGCCGACTGGGCGTGGTCACAATTTTGCACGAGCTTTTAGGTTTCGTGACTTTTGGGTTATCTCAGATTTGTTTCCCTGAGTCTGTGGAGCGTGTCTTTTTGTTAAAAAATCGAGTCTTTTCTTTTGCATCATTGAGATGCCACCCGTAGTACGCTGGCGGTGCAGAGGTGCCAGAGGTAGAAAATGGTACTGGCAGTGGCATAGATGTCGATTTAGGTACCGCGTGGGACCGCCAGGTCCAAGAGGCATTCTTCCAGCAGTTGAGGTAGACTCCTCGTAGAGGCTGAACGCCGTGTGGCCGAAGAAATAGTGAGGCTCACTTCGTGAGCAAGTTGTTTGATCTATCAAGAGGGATCCTCAAGTTTTCTGGGGGTTCAAATGAGCAAAGTATTGGTTCATTCGATAATGGTCCATCTTGAGCTACAATGGGATCAGGGCTGTATTTATTTAATTTTGCTACTTATAGACTTCACGAGTTCGTGATCGCGGGAGAACCCGAAAAGTATCTCCGATCGCGGTAGGGGAGGTTCATGTTTCGAGCTGATGAGCCGAGCTCTTCCTCGAGCACTATTTTGGAGACCTACATGGCGGCCTCTGGGAGAGAGCTGATTTCGCTGGCTGTGGGTGGCCGTGAGGAGTACGCAGACGTCATTGATTGCTTCCACTACTCCTCGATGTTTATCCAAAAGAGAGGCGAAGAGGGTCACTAGTTTAGGGACGGCTTGACGTGGAGCATACGTCACCGCATCTCACCTGATGGTTTTTACTAGTTTCCATGCCGCGAGGAATGCAGCCCCCGCATGGAAACGGGAGTTAGCAGAGCCGCAGGCGAGTGGATCGAGAGTCGACCCGAGACTTTCTATTCGCAGCTTCTAGCTCTAGAGTTCGCAGGGAGTGACGGACCAGAGTCGCCCCGCGTAGTCATCAAGGTTCGGCTGCCGCCTGAGTTATTCGATTCGCTCCTCTACCTGCGCCCGCAGATCCTGGCGGTTCAGAGTAGTCTTCCGGGGGTCCAGAGCAAAGGTCCATCGCTACCGCGGCGGCCGATTAAGCAATGTGCAAGGATTGCCGGGTGAGGGTGGTCATGTTTGCTGCCAGCCTGTGACATCTGCTAAGGATTGCCCCTTCGCTTATTGTAGAGTAGCTAGTATCGCCAAGACTGCTCAAATTGCGAGGCTACATCCGGGGAGTCGTGGTGGTCGATCTGCCGTGGGGGGCCGGGATGGGTGAGCTGTAGACCTCGGGGAGGAGGCCGTGGGTGCTGTACCGACTGAGTCGGCCGAGGCCGATTCAGTGCCGCTACTCATCAGAGGCCTGTGATACTCCTGTGAGCGCGATGTACATTATTCCTTTGTGATATCGAGGACAGGTGCTGTTTGATTCGGGCTACGATTCTTTGTGTCTTAGAGTTTATTCCTCGCCATTCAGATGTCAGGTGCCTTTGCCCGCCCCACTCGAGGATTATGACGCCAAGAGAGGCCGCTTGTGTTGATTCGCATATGTAGACCTGCCCTTTGATTGTATGCGGTCACTATTGTCCGTTGATTTACTCCATTTGAGCTTTCGATTTTGATCTTGTCTTGGGTATGGATTGGTTGGGAAACATCATGTCGTTATTGATTGCCATCGAAGGAGATTACTTTGTGGGTTCGGGGAAGACCAGACATCCGACGGCGGGAGATGCAAAGATTTTTCCTTCAGTTTTGTGTCAAGACTTCGAGGCTGAGGTTGATTCGTAAGGTGTGTTGGATTCTTGGGATATGTGGTTGATTTGAGTAGGGAAGAAAATCGACCGGAAGATGCGGGCTGCTAAAGAGTTCAAGGATGTTTTTCCCCGACGACTTACCGGGATCGCCGTAATCCGGGAGATCGAATTTGCTATCGAGGTTATTCCCGGTACGGCACCAATTTCTTCCGCCGCATGTGATGGCTCCAGCCGAGCTGTAGAATTATGGACTCAGCTTACAGGAATTGTTAGGACAAGGGATTCATCGCATCGAGTGTATCTCCGGGTGCAATTCGTTGTTGTTTCAGAGCAAGGATATTCGTCGAGGCCAGGTATCAATTATAAAATTTAATAAAGTGACCATTAAGAACCGATACCCATTGTCTGTGAATCGACGACAGCTTTGATCAATCAAGGATGCCAAGGTGTTCTCGAAGATTTCTGGATTTATGACCGGGTTATCATCACTGAGGATCGTGGGAGGATATTCGAAATCTACTTTCCGATCTCATGGACATTATGAGTTTAGTGATGCCATTGGATTGACAAATGCAACGGCGGCCTTTATGGATTTGATGAACCGGGTATTTCGAGAGTATTTGGATGAGTTTGTGGTGGTCTTCATAGATGATATTTTGATATATTCCGCAGGGGAGTGAGGAACACGGTGAGGCATTTCAGATTGTTTTGGGACCTCTGAGACAACACCTCGCTTGTATGCCAAGTTTTCCAAATGTGAGTTCTTGGTTATGAAGTGCAATTCTCGGGCATGTTATTCCGCGAGGGTATTTGTGTTGATCCAATGTAAGGTGGAGTGCCGTGAACACTGGGAGCCCCACCGTGACTGGTGCGAGGAGTTTCGGGGTTAGTCAAGTTATTTACGTGAGATTCATCATGACTTTTCTTTGATCATGCCATTGACCAGGCTGACCGCAGTGGATTCCGCTTATTTGGGATGATGATTGTGAGGATCGCTCCGAATACTCAAAGAGAAGTTGACTACAGCCTCCAAAGTGTTGGCGTATACCGCCTCTGCTCCTTGCGGGATACGTGATTTATACGATGCCGTGACCGTGATCAGCGCTATGTGATGCGTAATGGAAGTGCATTGCCTACGCTTCCCATTAGCTTGAGGAAACTACGAGAAGAACTATCCAACCCATGATCTTCGAGCCAATGCGATAGTCTTTTATGCGTTGAAATTGTGGAGACATTATCTGTATGGGGTTAAATGCCATATTTTTACCGATCATAAGAGTTTGAAGTATCTTCCGACGCAGAGATTTGAATTTGAGGCAGAGGAGGTGGATGGAGTTCATCAGTGATTATGACTGACTATTGAGTACCACCTGTGGAAGGCAAATGTAGTAGCCGACGAGCCGAGTAAAAGTGGGAAATCAAAGGACCCCCTGCAGGTAATAACACCGGGAGTCGGATTTTGATGTCGGTACGATGGGGAGATTTTTGCCCATACGAGTTCGACCAGCTAAGCCAGGGATCGGATCATAGCATCGCAAATGTGACGAGAGACCGCAGTTATCGGTGAGGGACGCGAGGAATGGAGTCGCATCGATTTCACAGCTTGGATTTGTGACCTGAGCCTTGAAGATGAATGGCGTATCAGGTATACCGTGATCTCGTATGAGCTGTAAGGAGATTCTTTGATGAGGCCCATAATATTCTCAAGCGTTGTACACCCGGTAGTACAAAGATGTATCTTGATTTGAGGTTGACGTATTAAGGCCGTGAATTGCAGAAAGAGATCGCAGTAGCTTATGGCAAAGCGCTTTGGTTTGTCACAGTGAAGCGCCGAGCATAGACATCCCGCGGGTTTATTGCTGCGCACTCTTCCTATTCCCCGAGTGGACATGAGGAATATCACCATGGACTTCGTGGTTTGGGCTTCCGAGGACGCCGAGGCGGCATAGACGGATTTCCAAGTTTAAGGATGCTATCGAAGTCGGCTCATTTTCTACCTATCAGATCTACAGATGGGCCTGAGAGACTAGCGAAAATTTATGTGGATCAGATTGTGAGATTGCACGGGGTTCCAGTGTCGATCATTTCGGACCGTGACGCTAGATTCACTTCGAGGTTCGAGGGGTTTCCGTGGAGGCACTGGGGACTGCAGTGGAGTCAGAAAGTACATTTTCATCCCCTTGCATCACGCAATCCGGAGAGTATTACACGGACATTGGAGGATATGCTCCGGCTTGTGTTTTGAACTCCGGAATCGGGACGGCGAGTTGCCCAAGATAAGTTCGCCTACAACAAATGTACTCTTCCTATGCTAGTATCAGATGGCACTTTGAGGCGTCAGGACATGGAGGCCGACCCAGCTTGTTGGAAACGAGGTAGGAGAAGGGAAAGTTTACTAGTCTCCTGAAGTTGTCGAGAGTTTAGTAGAGCGGATCGATTGGGATTCAAGAAGCATCTAAGGACGCTCAGATAAAGTGTAATAGAAATATGCAGATCATCGCAGAAGAGATTTGTCAAGCTGAGGTCGGCGACTTGTGCTCCCGGTATCTCCGTGGAAGTGATGACGCGGGGTTTGGGAGGAAAGTGGAAGTTGAGTCCTCAAGTATATTGGACATTTGAGATCCTTGGGAGAAGTTGGGTCTGGTTAACGGTTGGCGCCGCTTCCTAGCTTAGATAGATTCATAATGCTGCTCATGTGTTCTGCTTCAGAAGTATATCCTCGACGAGTCGCATATTCTTAGTTCACCTCCGTGGAGCCTGAGATAATCCGACGCCTGAGGAAAGACCGTGGAGATTTTGGACCGGAAAGAGAAGGTTTCGAGGAGTAAGATGCCGCCTTAGTGAAAGTCCCGCGGAGAATCAAATGGCAGGTTGAGCGACTGGGAGCGTGAGGACGACGAGGAACCTACCCGCAGCCTCTTCGAGTTGACGTGAGTCGCTGTTTTTTTATATGGTATTTGCTTTCGTGTTATTATATGTTCTGGTTGTCAGGGGTTGTTAAATTTCAGAAATGTAAAATTTTATTGGGGGTGATTGTAATAACTGGCCACGCTTTGAAAAAAAATAAAAAAAAATTATTTTTCGACGACGGTGGACCCGGGATAGTATATAATTTGGTTCTCGATGATAATATTACTGCAAAATTTTAGCCGAACTTCATTTATAATTTAAGAGCGCTTTGCCATGAAGAATTTTATATTCAACGGTTCGCGGAGATTTAAGTACGATAAGCGAGAATTAACCAAACCGAACGTAAATTCGATTTTTTTTATAAATATCTTTGCAAGCTTATCCTCCTACATCATCAAACACTTCACCATCTTCATCTTGTTCCATTTGCCGAGATATTTCCTCTTTCCCCCCTAACATTTTTTTTCCATTTCTCCTCAATTGTCGCCTCAAACTCAAAAACCGCTTGTAGAATATTGTTCTCTATCATCTCTTCGAGTTAAGGTAAGAAATTTCAAGTCTTTCGAGATATTTCTTGGCTTTGAGATAGTTGACTTTTAGTTGACTTTACATAATTGAATTTTACGATAAATCTTATTGGTTACGGGTTGCGTGACGCATATATGTGATGAATTGGATTTAGAGATCGCTTATGACGTTATGGTCGAGTTGACTTTGGGGTTTCAGCTGACTTTTTTATGTGATATTTTTATAAAACTTAAATGTGTAGGAGATTACATCGGGACCTTATTATAGTTGTTATGATTTTAAATTGGTGATTTAAAATTTATTAAAGGGTGTTATGTCAAAAAGCAGCCTAAGTTCGCTATAATTGATATTTCGGAGCATGGATTGTTACCATGGACTCGACGACAATTAGAATGACTTATGTTGATTTCAGAGCGGTAGAAAGCGATAAGATGGAATTTAGCTGGGATCGATTGGGTTGTGTCCGACGGGATTATAATTCGACAGTTTATCCGTCAAGTTATACCATTTTAGAAATAGTTCTAAGAATTGGTTATGTATCCTCTAGATCGCCGGTATAATAGGTTTTGATCATACTTTCTGTGTATTTTGTTAGCGCTGATCGTGGAAAAGCGGCGCTACCTCGATTGTCTTCTCATGGTTCTTCAGCTAGCGTGAGTAGTACTTATCTCATGGGTGTTACTTTACGCATTTACCTTTGATTTGTGATATACATGTTATTGTGCGATTATGTGAGAATGATGTACATGTCATTGTTATGATTATGAGAATGATAAACATGTAATTGTTGTGTTACGCGATTGTGTTTCAAGGCCAAGATCGTGAGGCACAACTCAACACCAACTTATATTATTTCGAATTTTGTGGCCTTGTCGGCACGATTATATTATGTGGCCTTGTCGCACTTTTGATATGTTTGTGGCCTTGTCGGCGATTGTGATTGATCATTTATCAGGGATGTTTTAGCCGCTACACATCGCTTGGGAGCAGTAGTAGTTGCTCGTTGGCATGAGTTTGAGGCCTTGAGTATCGTGGGGTGACCCTATAGTCGGGATTACTAGGGGATTAGGTGACTCTCCTCTCCCTGCGTGATATGTGACGCTATTGGCCCTATACTACTAAAAGATAGCTAAGCGGTTTGGCCTTATACTGGGTATAAGAGCGGTATACCTTTTTGATCGCTGGTTGTGCATTGTCGGGCGTGGCCCCTATACTACGGTATAGCGCGGCGGTTTCAATTTTATACTTCGCATAAGAGCTGCATGATTCTCTTTGATCATGGTCGGTGCATTGTCGGCGTGGCCCTATACTACGGTATAACAGGCGGTTTGGCCTTATACTTCCTGTGATAAAGAGCGTGTTGCTAGCGGTTGATCCATTCCCTCGCAGTGTATTTGGATTGAGTATATGCGCATTAGAGTTGGTATACTGTGAGATATGAGATAGAAGGTGATGACTGGGATGAGACGATGTCGAAGTCTCTCGTGGATTTCATTGGGTGATTGTGGTGCTTTATCGAGACCTTCTATTATATCTTAATACGTTATGCCCGACCTTCTTGAAACCTTATTATATGACCTCGATTAGATAGTCCTCGATATATGTATATTATTCATATTTGATTATTAAATTCGACTATCTCTGCCTGCATGGTAAGTTCACCCCTGTTGCTTCACTAAGCTTCGCTAGCTTACACCCCTTTTCGCCATGGGCGGCATTTACTTGTGCCAGTCGACAGTGGCTAGTTGAGCCAAGAGGCTGTTGGAGAGTTTTGATCCAGTGGCTAGGTGAGCATCGGGTGGTCGGTGATCCTCAGCGCCTCATTTTTGATGTGTTGTCAACCAATTTTCATCGTTGTATTTCCTTTTGAAATCTTAGCCTCTGGCCGGTAGTCATCATTTTGTATTCAAGATACAAGACGTATCATTCTACAGCCTTACATTACTTTATTTTGGGATATGTTGTGTATATATTTGCGGCTGGTCGCTTCGATATCACCACGGATTATAAATTTTTTAAAACTCGCTTTGATTTGGGAAACTTAATCAGGATCAAGCTGATTTTTGGATGAAACGAATTAGGCTTTAAATCGAAGCCGCCCAAGGGTTGGTGACTCGTGTTCCGGATTTTAATGATCACCAGGCGGCCGACCCGGGCGGTCGTTACAATTTTGGTATCGTGAGCTTAGTTTCGCATTTTGGGTTATCTCACAGGTGGTCATGAGGCCGACTGCTTTTCCTCGAGTCGTCATAGGAGCGGTGTCTTTTGTAAATCTGAGTCTTTTCCTTTGTTGCGTAGACTGTTGAGGATGCCACCCAGAGTACGTGGGCGAGGTGAGCAGAGGTGCTGTGAGGTAGGCCCGTAGGGGCCGAAATGGGTAGTGGGTATGTATGTCGATGATTACCGCGCGACCACAGGTCCGTAGTGCATTCTTCGAGTGTGTTTGAGGTAGACCTCGTAGGCGAGTGTGAATGCTCGTGGCCGAGCCAGGCCAGAGGTCGAATTTCGCAGCAAGTTGTTTGATCGCTTCTCAAGAGGATCTCCGGCTTTCGTGGGGTTCACCAGAGTGCGCTATTGAGTTCATTCGATACAAGTCCATCTCGAGCCAATGGGGATCATGGGATAGACGAGAGAATTTTGCTACTTATAGACTATGAGGGTGCCCGTGATCAAGGGAGAACAAAGCAACACCGTGACAACATTCTCGATATAGCAACCCTAATATACCCAAGTCAATAATCTATTATAGAACATACCGCCATAATTTAACACAACCATCAAACAACCTAATATTTCCACAAATTCACAACTACACTAATGCATAAGTTCATAACACAAATACATAATCACATGTCAATTTACCAAACACTTCACTCAAATGTAAATAATGTTATCAAACGAGTGATAAATCCCCACCTTGGCTGGGCACTCACTACGCCAAGCAATCAATCTATCCGCAGTTTTCCGCTCCGAGTCTAAATGCAACACCAAAATAATAAAGCATACTACAATTTTGTTTATAAATTATCTTTTAGCAACTTTTAATACCCATTAGTCCTCCTTTAAGGAAATATTACTAGTTAAACTTCAAAATAAACTAAACGACAAAGTTCCAACTAACTTAAATCTTAAACTTTGGCCTCACACAAACCCAAATACTAACACCTTAAACAATTCCAAACAATCTAATTATTAACTTTCCCAACTAATTAAACCCATTTCTAACAACCCCTAATCCCAAAACCCAACTACTACTCAAACTAATAAAAACTAATTTCATCATAAACTCATCCAACAACTTTTAAACCACAATTTCACCTCTAAACAACTATAATAAAAGTCCAAAAACATAATTATATCATTTTTAACACGTTTCGACCAAGTCAAACCCGAAGTCAACCCAACTTTTCCAACAATTATTATAACTCTATACTATAATTTCGGCCTAGACAAAAAATTATATACGATATAAACCCTAAAAGTCCAAGTCAAACTAAAATTCCAAAAAGTCTACGTCCCTAAAACGTCCCAGATTTGTAATCCAAACATGTAATTTCAACTCAAGAACAACTAATTTAAAGCCCAAGAATCAAATTAAGCAATAAAAATTGAAAACCCAAAAGTCAACAAAAAGTCAACCTAGTCGAAACTCGAGAAATACACAAAAAGTTTCGGCCTTTTTTACCTTGAATCGAAGAGGATTTACGAGGAAAATCAAGAAATGGGTCTAAAGCCGGGCGAGATGGAGGAGAAATCAGAGAAAGAAAATCAATGGGGGAAAGGGGAGGGGTTCGGCTGGTTTGGGGGAAGGGGGAAGATGGGTTTTTCTGATTTTTCTTTTTTTTTTTTTTTTGTTTTGTTTTTTATTTAAGGGGTTGTTTGGTAAGTGGGAAAAGATGAGGGAAAACGAGCTTATTCGGATGAGAATTCGACCGTTTCGATTCAACTTACCTCGACTATAACTACCCAAACTTAACATTTATCGTACATAAAATATAAAGTAGTTTCAAATTTTACGTTAATCAATTTAATAATCCCACATTTTAATTTATTAATTAACGGTCGACACCGGTTTACAACTCCCGATCTCTAAAAAGTGTTGATTTTCTTTCAATAGTTAAAATTATTAAGAATTTATCCACTAAATTATGAATACATACAAAATCCATCTCAAAGCCTTCATTTTTTTTCAATTGTCAAAACTTTTAAAGCTCAACTAACAAAACTTAAAAATTATGAAAAGATCATAGTACCTCTAAAAGGTTAACAATCAAAATTTAAAATTTATAAACACTAAATTTCACATTCACCCTTAAAGATCGCTCAATTTTCCTATTCAATAGTCAAAATTATTTAAACTCAACCAACAAAACTAAAGAATTATGAAGATCGTGATACCACCTTTCATCTCTAAAATGTTCATGAATTTTCTTTCAATAATTAAAAATTATTTAAAACTCAATCACCAAAAATTTAAACTTATAAATACTAAATATGACGCCATTCTAAAAGATCGCTCAATTTTCTTTTTACAATAGTGACAATTATTAAAAAACTCCACCAATAAAATTAATAATTTATGATTACTTATACTTATTACTCATGACTGTGAGATTTTTCAAATAGTCAAAATTAACAGATTATTATTAGATAAAGATTGTCTAGATTAATTTTAATGATCTAATTAATGAACTTTATCATCGTAATTTATATAAGTATAACATTGATTTGAATAACAAATTATAATGTATTAATAATATTTTTCATCATATTTTTTAACCCGTATCATTCATAACATAATAGTCCTATAATTTTATTTGCACGTAAAACCCTATATACAACTTGTAATAGAGTAATATAATTGTATAAATTATATACAACTTGTAATAGATTTCCTACAATAAACAATTTTATTTACATGTAGAACTCTATATTATAGGATTGTAATTGTAGACTTTTATTTTAATTAAGGGTATTTTAGTCCTGCTCAAAAAAGGAGAGAAACTTGTAAGACTACTCATGCTTTTATATATATAGATAGATATAGATAGATAGATAGATTGTAATTTATCAAAATACAAATATACCTCTTCATGAAGTGTGATTTTACCGCTCTAAAAAGGAGTAGAACTTTTAAGACAACTTTATATACGTATACTTAAGGAATTTATTGATAAAATTTCAACCAACAAGGACCTTACTATTTTTGCTTTGTGTGATAAAATAATTCTATTAGGGGCCCAGTTGAAAATCCTTATTTTTACTTTTTAAATTTCATCAAAATAGCATATTTTATCGTTAAATAGCCCTGGATGCGTTTAACATTTAGACTTTAACGTTGTTCACAGTTTATACTTTTTAACGAGTTAATAGACCGTTAATTTGACCACTCAATATGAGGAACAAATTACTAATTAACTCTAAAAATCATCATGCATTTTCAAGTCCCTTGAGTTTCTCTTTTCCACCTACAAAATGGACCTCCCATTCCCAAACACATCAAACTTTATTTGGAACCAAACGAAGCCATAGTAAGTGTCTCGTCTAGATATAACATCATCGGATTATTTTATTAAAAGTTGATTAGGTAGCTAAGAGCCTAATCACAAAAAAGATTATTATGACTGATAACAGCTGCATATCAATAATTATTGTGTGAAACGAAATATATAGGCTCCCAAACAGAAACTCAGTTTAGGTCGAATAAAATGGTGAACCCAAATTGTTTCAAGAAAGAACGGGAAACGGAAAAACAATGGCGAATGGCACACGGTTCAAAAAGTTTAATCTCAGTCGAAACCGCTTACATTTTCTGGCAACTAATATATATGAGTCAATCAAGTTTTGTAACTACACCATAATTTGAATGGCGAATGACGGTCCGTGGCGATTTAAACTCAAAAAGTTGCGACGGCATGACGACGTGACAAGGCGGAAGCCTCGAATATTTTTACGCTTATTATTTTAACAATAATATAGGTCATGAAAAATGTAAAGTACTTAATTAAAATCATCCAAGATGACCTGTAAGTCAAACAAACATCACAATTCAATGACAAATACTAAAATTAATTCAACATATTTTTAATTAACTAAAACTAAAGTAATGAAACAAATAAATTAATTAAACATACGAAAAGATACTTAAACATAATTAAACATTCTAAAATAATTTATTCAACAAACAAATAATTTATTTAACAAACATCCCAAAATACTAGTAAACAAACAAATAATTTATTGAACAAATAATTATTGAACAAATAATTTACTAAAATTTGATTAACTTAATACTTTACTAAATAATAAAATTAACATCCCAAAATAGTAAAATAATTCAATAAAAATTAGTTATTACGCGTAAAAAGTTATCAAACAACGTTATACAATCACTCAAACAATAAGACAATGTCCACTACTTAATATATCCCATATTCATTTAAAATAAAATCTTTGAAGAAATTATCCATAATTTATAATATAATTACAGTTCAAAACCATTATCAATGAATTAAATTAAGTAGTTAACTAACCTTTAGTGGAGTCACCTGAGCCAGTGGAAATTATGTGGAGCTAGTGGAAACCAAATGAGATAACAATATTTAAGACGTCATTATTAAGAGCGTAAGTCGTTTGTATATTACACTAGAATGAAAATATATAAAAATAATATGCGTCAATTACTTATAGGTGAAATGAAATATATATGCATCATTAGTTATTATCTATAATGAATTTTTGCATTAAAGATTATTCTTTTGCATCTTATTCCGCCCAGTCGGCCGCCTTTAGGTAGAGTCATTAAACCGATACTTTAATCACCAACCGATGGACGACTCAGTTTAAAACTACTCATTTCCTTCAAAAATATGATTACATATAATATTTCCAAAATAATCACAGTTTAAAAATTTACAATCCATCAGGTGATATCTAACCAACCAACTCCATATATATATACAACATATCCCAAATAAACAAAGAATGCCTAAGGCTACAAAAAGAGAGGTACCGTGACTCAGAATACAAATAACAACTTCCGACAAAGCTAAAGTTTGAAAAGCAAATTACAACATTCAAAATAGTTGACACATCAAAATCGCATCAAGGCGATCCTCTCGCCACCCGATGCTCGTACCTAGCTACTTGAATGTAACTCAAACGCCTCTATTCAACCGGCCGTCTCATTAACCCGGCACAATGAAATGTCGCCAAAGCGAAAAGGTGTAAGCCGCGGCTTTAAAGTGAAACTTTAACACAGGTGAACTTACCATACTTTTAACGAGTCAATCAATAATATAATACCAAATATTTAATAAAATACATATATCCAGACTACCTAAAAGTCATACAATATGTCTCCACAGAAGTCCTAATAATACATGAAGATATAATAGAAGGTTTCAAAGGCTACTACACACCTTAAAGAAATCATGACTCAACAACTAATAAAACTCTAGTCATCAAACCTCCTATCTCTCATAACTTCACCACAAGATAGCTCAAATCCTAACGCGTATATGCTCAATCCGTCTACCCGCAGGAATGACTAAATAATCACTCAAGACTTACCGCAGTAGTTAAGGCCAAACCGCACTTATACACACAAAGGGTGCACACCGCACTTATACACAAAGTATAAGGCACGCACTCATACACTAAGTGACAAGGCATACCGCTCCTTATACAAGAAGTATAAGTACCAATCGGCCTATACACTAAGTATAAGACACACCGCTCTTATACACCAAGTAGCAAAAGCACACCGCACTTATACACTAAGTATAAGGCACACCGCACTTATACACAAAGTATAAGACTGAATATCGTCGCATATCCCGCAAACGAAGGAGTCACCTAACCCCTAATCATCCCTAACATAGTCAAATCCTCGACACTAAGTCACCTCAAGTCATACATAACTCTAACCATCACCTCTCAATAACCAACTACTTACTCCCAAACAATATCGCTAATACGCCTAAAACATCTCAAAATTGTAAGTCAAACACGACGACAAGGCCACAGAATTGTTAAGTGCCGACAAGGCCACGTAATCAAATATAAGCCGGGAGTTCAAGCTATTACTTACTCAGCAATCTTCAACGCCAGCCGTAATATAACTATTAATCATATCACGTGTCTTCGCTAATAAATGAATCACACATAATCATACAACAATTACTTGTATATCATTCTCACGTAGTCATAACACAATAACATGTCTACACAATTTAAAATGAATACGAAAGTAACACCCGCGAGATCAAAGAGATCACCTCTCTCGCTAGCTACCAAACCTCCTGAACACAATGACGGGTAATCGGCCTCAGAACAGATCAACGCCTAAACAAACACCCGTAAAATAATCAAGACCTACTTTTATACCGGCGCTCTAAGATACATAACCAACTCTAGAACTATCTCTAAACGCCTAACATGACTGAGCAAACTATCGAATTATAATCCCATCGCATAATAACCCAATCGATCCCCCGCTAAAATTCCATCTTATTATTTAATCATTTACAAATCAACTTATAAGTCATTTTAGTTAATCGCCAGTCCATAATTAACAACCCGTATCTAAATATCAATTATAACTCAACTTGGAATTAACACTTTTTCAACATAACTCCCTTTAATCAATTTTAAATCACCAATGTAATCACACAAAACTATAATAAGGTCCCAACATAGCCTCCTACACATTTAAAGTCTTAGAAAAATATCAACCCAAACAAATAACCGAAAAACCTAAAAAGTCAACCCACTCCATAACATCCTCAAACGAATTTAAGTCATGAATTAATCACTTATATACATAATAGAACCCATAACCAACTAAGATTCATCATAAAATTGAATTATGGAAAAGTCAACTCGAAAAGTCAACTGGTGTCAAAACCCAAGAAATATCCTTCAAAAGACTTGAACTTTCATACCTTAACCTCGAAGAGAAGGATGGGGGAGAACGATATTCCTTTACAAACGATCTTGAGTTTGTGTTTACACCCGAAGAGAGAAATGGAAGAAATTTTTCATGGGGGAGGCGAATCTCGCCCAAACATGAGCAGTTAAGAAGACGGTTATTTAATGATGGAAGATAAGTACGGATAGATATTTAAAAGACTCAGTCTCGCTCGCTCTCGTTAATTTCCTCCGCTTATCGCATTTAAATCTCAACGAACCCGATTCCAAAGATAAATTTTTCCATGGAAAAACTACTAAATTATAAATGAATTCTGCCTCGTATAATTTACGAAATAATATTATCATCGAAATTATTTATACTATCCCGGTCCCACCACCTACGTAAAAATTTAAATTTTTTTTTTTTTGTAATCTGCCATTACAATCTACCTTCCTAAGAAAAATTTCGAATTTAAATTTGACAACCCAAAGAACCAAGAACATATAATAACACAAAATAAATACTCATACCAAATACAAGTAATACTAACTCACATCTCCTCGAAAAGTTGGTGGGTAATCTGCCTCATCTCATCCTCACGTTCCCAAGTCGCCTCTTCCACACGCTGATTCCTCCACAGGACTTTCACTAAGGCCACTGTCTTACTCCTCAAAACTTTCTCTTTCCGGTCCAAAATCTCCACCGGTCTTTCCTCAAACGTGAGGTCCTCCTCAAGCTCCACTGGAGGTGAGCTAAGAATATGCGACTCGTCAGGGATATAGTTCCTCAAACAGGACACACGGAACACATTATGAGTCCTACCTGAAACTCGAGTGCAACGCCAACCGATAAGCCACGGAGCCAACTCTCCCAAGGATCTCAAATGGTCCAATATAACGAGGACTCAACTTCCCTTTCCTCCCAAATCGCATCACTCCCTTCCATGGGGATACCCTCAGGAACACACGGTCGCCGACCTCAAACGACAAGTCTACTCTGCGATGATCTCAGAGCCACCGCCTATCCCGAAGCATATTGTTAGATGCTGCTGAATCAACCTGATCCGCTCTACTGAACTCTCGACCAACCTGTAACTACATTTCCTCTCTCCTACCTCATTCCAACAAACTGAAGTGCGATATCTCCGCCCATACAATGCCTCAAATGGTGCCATCTCAATACTTGCATGGAAGCTGTTGTTGTAGGCGGTAATCCCTACCTTGGAACCATCGCCCCAATTCCTATAGTTCGTAACACAAGCCCGGAGCATATCCTCCAATGTCCGGATCGTCCTCTCAGATTGCCCATCAGTCTGGGATGAAAAGATGTACTCAACTCCACCCCCCAGTCCCCAATGCCTCCCTCGAAACCCCTCCAACCTCAAGTGAATCTAGCGTCATGTCCGAAATAACGACATCGAAACCCCCGTGGCAACCGGCCAATCCGATCCATACAAATCTTCGCTAGTCTCTTAGGCCCATCTCAGAGATCCGATAGGTGTGAAATGAGTCCGACTTCTCGATAACCTATCCACAATCACCCAAATTCCATCATGCCTCAACGCCCCAGTAGCTTCAAACACGAAGTCTATGGTGATATTCTCCCATGTCCACTTGTGAACAGAAGAACGCACAAACCCGTTAGGATGTCCATGCTCGGGCTCTTCACCGCCGACAAAACTTACACTTTCACACAAACTCTCGCGATCTCTCTCTCTCTCTTCATACCTCGGCCACCAATACGCCAACTTCAAGTCACTAAGACATCTTTGTGCTACCCGGGTGTACGCTATAGGGAGTATTATGAGCCTCATCAAGAATCTCCCTTCTCAGCTCATCTGAATACGGTACACACAATCTGCCATTCATCCTCAAGGCTCCACTCTCATCAACCGTGAAATCTGATCTGACTCCACTCCTCACATCCCTACTGATAACCTGCAGTCTCTCATCTCGTCACGCAATGTTAAGATTCCATCCACGCAGCACCGTCTAACTCTTATGCGGGCTTAAAAATCTCCCCGTCGCTACCGACATCAAAATCGACTCCCAGCTGTTTCATCTCTCTCTCTGGGTCCTTTGATTTCCCCTTTCTACTCAGTGCATCAGCTACTACATTTGCCTTCCCTGGGTGGTACTCAATAGTCAAGTCATAATCACTGATGAACTCCATCCACCTCCTCTGCCTCAAATTCAAATCTCTCTACGTCGGAAGATACTTCAAACTCTTATGATCAGTAAAAATCTGGCATTTAACCCCATACAGATAGTGTCTCCACAATTTCAATGCAAAGACTATCGCCGCTAGCTCAAGATCATGGGTCGGATAGTTCTTCGATTTCTCAACCGGGGTTTCGGGAAGCATAGCAAACGCCCTCCCATTCTACACGAACACACCTCTAACCCTCGATGGCATCACTATAAATCACGAGCCCCTCGCAACTGCACGGTATCGCCACCACTGAGCCGAAGTCAACTTCCCTTTAATACCTCAAAACAACTGGCCAATCATCATCCCAAATAAACTTTAACCCCTTTTCTAGTCAACTCGGTCATCAATGGCGCCGCAATCAAGGAAAAGTCCTCGACGAATCTCCCAGAATAACCAAATTTAACCTCAAGAAACTCCTAACTCACCACACTCGCGACGCCCCAATTGTTCACGGCCTCTACTTTCTATGGATCAACACAAATGCCCTCCCTTAAATAATACGACCCAGAATCGTGACCTCGCCAAACTGTAACTCACATTTGGAAAACTCGCATACAATCAAAAGCCGTCTCTGGGCGTCCTCAACACACCGCAAATGCCTCTCTACGCCCTCCTCCCTCTAGAATATATCAGAATATCATCAATGAATACCACCACAAACTCATCCAGATACTCCCGAAACACCCGGTTCATCAAATCCATAAAGGCCGCCGGTGCATTTGTCAATCCAAATGGCATCACTATAAACTCATAATGCCCATAACGAGATCGGAAAGCCGATTTCGGAATATCCTCCCCTTGATCTCAACTCACGAGCAACTGCACCGCAAATCAATCTTCGAGAACACCTTGGCATCCTTAAATGGACCAAACAAATCGCCAATTCCGGGAAATGGGTATCGGCTCCACGGTCACTTTATTCACCGCCTATAGCCAATGCACAGCCTCATCGAACCATCCTTCTTTTCACAAACAACACTGGTGCACTCCACCTGAGATACACTCTCGTCCGGGATGAATCCCTTGTCCAACAACTCCTGTAACTGAGTCCGCAATTCCTGCAACTCGGCTGGAGCCATCCGGTACGGTGGAAGAGAAATTGGTGCCGTACCGGGAATAACCTCAATAGCAAATTCAATCTCCCTCTCTGGTGGCAACCCCGGTAAGTCCTCAGGAAAAACATCCTTGAACTCTCTAACAACCCGCACATCTTCTAATCTGCCCTCTTCTACTCAAATCAACATACCCCAAGAACCCAACACACCCTTTCTGAATCAACCTCCTAGCCTCAAGTGCTGATACAAAACTCGAAGGCAAAATCTTTCTGTCTCCCACAAATCGGATATCTGGTCTCCCCGAACCCACAAAAGTAATCTCCTTCCGATGGCAATCAATAACGGCATGATGTTTCCCCAACCAATCCATACCCAAGATAAGGTCAAAATCGAAGTCTAAAATGGAAGTAAATCGACGCACAACAACTCGATCACATACAATCAAAGATACTTAAATACAAGTCTAACCACAACCGACCTCCTCACTGTGTCATAATCTCGCTTGGAACAGCAAAGGCACAACATACGTATAAAAGTGTAAATAAAACTCGAGAAACAAAAGAATGCGTGAGAGCCCCGTAATCAAACAACACCGTCTCAATATCATACAAAATAATGCAATTGCCACCACTGGGTATCCTCTCGTACCTCCCGACGGCAATGGCGTGAACTGCCTCGACTGCCCGGCCTCGTGCCGCTACCCACCCGCACTCCTCTGAGGTCCTCCAGCTCCGTATCCCCGGCCCACGGCCTCCGAATCGACCACCACGACTCTCGATAACCGCCCGATGTGCTGAATCGGTGCCGAGTACTAGCACCTCCCCTCTCGGGAAGCCGGGGACACTGCTCGCCAATGTCCTGGCCGGCATCGAGCAACATAAGACCACCCTCTCCCGGCAATCCCCGCTGCTCAGGCCCCATCCGACCACAACGGTAACATCGATACCTCTCTGACCCCGCCGGATCTCGCAGCGCCCACCGTGGCGAGCGCTGCATAACTCTGGGCGAATTGTCGAGCACCGGGTGACCGCCGGGACGACTCGCCGGTCCGGCCCCTCCTCTCGAACTTGTAGCCTAAGGCCTACCGAATAGAAAGTCTCAGTCGACTCCCCGATCCACTCGCCTCGGCTCGCCTAACCCATTTCCATCTTCCGGCCGCATTCCTCACAAAGATGCAAACTAGTAAAAACCAGACGCGAGATGTGGTGACGATTCTACGCTAACCCATATCCGGAATCTAAGTGATCCTCTTCGCCTACTCTGATAAACATCAGGAAGTAGTCGGCACAGATCACTGAACTGTCTCTCATACGCCTCCACTGACCTCGAACCCTGTGTCAACGAAATCAGCTCTCTCTCCAAAGCCGCCATGTGGGTCTCCAAGCAATAATTCTCCCGGAAGAGCTCAACAAATCGCTCCCAGGACACATGAACCTCCCCTCTCGCAGGCCGAGACGACTCGTGTTCTCCCACTAACACGGCACCTTCGTGAAGCCTATAAGTAAAGAACTTCACCTCATCTCGCCCACAATCCCTACGAGCTCAAAGATGGACTTCATATCCTGGATGAACTCACTAGTCCGCCTCCGTTGAACCCCCCAAAACTTCGGAGGATCCTCTAAATCGATCAAACAACTTACTCGAATTCAACCTCCTCTTGCTCACCCACCCCAGCATTCACACTCCTTCCAAAGTCTACCTCAACCCGCCGTAAGAATGCACCTCGGGCCTCGTCCACTACTCATCAACAGCCTATACCCTACCAAATGGCCTCCTCTCCGGGGCCTACCACGGGCACCCCACTCGCCCACGCACTCCGCGGCATCCTCACCAGCCTACGCAACAAAAAAGAAAAAGACTCATATTTTACAAAAGACACCACTACAACGACTAAGGAAACAAGTCGACACAACCAATACGTATAACCCAAGTAATCAAACCTAAGCTCGATACTGTAATTAATTACCCACCCCAGTCGGTCGCCTGAAGCGAGAGTCATTAAAACTGGACACTGGGGAATCACCAATACCGATGGACGACTCAGTTTAAAACTACTTGTTTCATCCAAAAATTTGATTACCTTTAATATTCCCAAAATAATCACAGTTTAAAAATTTACAATCCATCAGGTGATATCTAACCAACCAACTCCATATATATACAACATATCCCAACAACGCAATGCCGGCAAGGCCAAAAAGAGAGTAAGTACTATACTTAATACAAAATGGCAATCACGACAAGGCTAATGTTTGAAAAGGAAATTACAACAATCAAAATAGTTGACAAATATATCAAAATCGATTAAGTGAGGATCCTCTCACACCCGATGCTCACCTAGCCAATTTTAAATGTAACTCAAACAAATTTCGCTCAACTGGCCGCCTGTCAACCTGGCACAAATGAAATGCCGCCCAAAGCGAAAAGGGGTGTAAGCCGCGAAGCTTAGTGAAACTTAACACATGGGTGAACTTACCATACGGAACGAGCCAGCCAATTATATAATAGTCAACAGAATAAATACATATATCCAGACTACCTAAAAAGTCATACAACATGATTCCACAGAAGTCTCGCACAATACATTTAAGATATAATAGAAGGTTTCAAGAATCACACACCTGCAAAGAAATCAATAGACTCAACAACGACTCAGTAAACCAGAGTCATCAAACCTCCAAATCTCTCATATCACTACCAAGATACCAACCTCCAATACGCATATGCTCAATCCGCCTACCTGCCAGGAATGGACTAATAAATAATCAATTCCCGCACTTATACCACAAAGATAAGGCCAAACCGCATCTCTACACAAAGTAAAGGCGGCCACCGCACTTATACACAAAGATAAGGCACACCGCACTCATACACTAAGTATAAGGCACATCGCACTCATACACTAAGTACAAGGCACACCGCTCTTATACACTAAGTATAAGGCACACCGCACTTATACACTAAGTATAAGGCAAACCGCACTTATACACAAAGTATAAGGCCAATATCGTCGCATATCCTGCAAGGAAGGAGAGTCACCTAACCCCTAATCATCCCAACATAGGTCAAATCCTGATACTCAAGTCACCTCAAGTCATACATAACTCTAACCATCACCTCTCAATAACCAACTACTCTACTCCCAAACAATATCCAAGCACACAGCTAAAACATCTCACACACCGTGAAGTCAAACACGACGCCAACAAGGCCACGTAAATCCCCTGCGCCGACAATAATGTAAATCGAATATAAGTTGGGAGTCTGCTTACATTTACCTCGAGCAATTCCTCGAATACTACGTATCATAATCACATAATGATATCATGGCTCATACAAATGAATCACATAATCATACAAAATTGCGCTATATTCTCACGTAGTCATAACACAATAACATGTTCACACACCAAAATGAATACGTGAAGTAACACCCACGAGATCAAGATCACCTCTCGCTACCTACCACAAAACCTCCTAACAAAAATCACGGTAACTGCCTCTTCCACGATCAACGCCTAAACAAACACCCTAAAAATATAATCAAGACCTACTACTATACCGGCAAGTCTAGAAGATACACATAACCAACTCTGTGAACTATTCTAAATGCCTAACACATGACGGATAAACTATCTAATTATAATCCCATCGGACACAACCCAATCGATCCCCCGCTAAAATTCCATCTTATTACTTAATCATTACAAATCGACTTATAAGTCATTCTAGTTAATCAGCAGGTCCATAATTAACAACCTATACTCCGAAATATCAATTATAACTCAACTTGGAATTAACACTTTTCAACATAACTCCTCATCAATTTTAAATCACCAATTTAACATCACAACAACTATAACAAGGTCCCAACATAACCTCCTACACATTTAAAGTCTTAGAAAAATATCAACCCAAAAAGTCAACCGAAAACCTAAAAGTCAACATACCATAACATCCTCAAACTAATTTAAGTCAGAATTAATCACTTATATACATCATAGAACCCATAACCAACTAAGATTCATCATAAAATTGAATTATGAAAAAGTCAACTATGTCAAAACCCAAGAAATATCTCAAAATACTTGAACTTTCATACCTAACCTCAAGAGAAGGATTTGGAGAACGATATTCATAAACCATCTGAAGTTTGAGCGACAACGGGGTTAGAGAAACGGAAGAAGAAATTTTCAAGTGTGTAGGGGTGAATCTCGCCCAAACATGAAAGAAGAAGAAGAAGACGGTGTCAAGTGATGATGCCAAGATAAGATGATGATATTTAAAAGACTCGAGTCTCGCTCGTTTCGCTTAATTCTCCGCTTTATCGTATTCTTAAATCTCAACGAACCCGATTCCAAAGATAAAATTTTCCATAGCAAAACTACTAAATTATAAATGCAATTCGGCTCAAATAATTTACGAAATAATATTATCATCGAAATTATTTATACTATCCCCGGGTCCCACCACCGACCGAAAAATTTAATTTTTTTTTTGTAACGGGTTATTACATACTCGAATATAATAAATTGGATCAAGATTATATTCTTTATTAATCTAAACTCACAATATATCAAATAGAATGCTTGTTCAGTAAATTTGGTTAATATAATTGTTTAGAATAACACTAAAATTCAATTTAAATGATATATGTTTTTTTTTCATGTCAAAGTTTTAAACACAGCTTAATTTTTCATCTCGTAAATATTACATTAAATATGATTATACTATTATATTACACTCCAATTTAATTTTTCATGTCAAAATTGTTAAATTTCGATTTCAAAAATATGATTAGACTATTATATCCCTACTACTTTTTATATGAATATTAGAATGAATCTCTTTATAATAGAAAACTTGTATATTTCCTATTTAGATTCACTATTCAAATTGATAAGAACTTAAATAAAATAAATATTCAAATATACCTATTCCTAAATTAATTTAAATATTCCAATAATAATATAACTTTTAGTTACACACAAGAAAAATAAAATTTTAAAACACACCAAGTTAATAATATGAAAAAAAGGATATCATAAAAAAGAATTTGACATGGTGTTTTTAGATTTTGGTTTTAGAATCTCATAAAAGGAATAGATTTAAATGTTTAGAGAATAAATTTCAATCTCATAAAAACAAAGTTTGGTCTTTGGGGAATAAATTTTAATAAATGTGTGTTAAATTTTAAGATTTTAGTCAATGAAATATATTAAGGTTAAATTTGTCTAATCATATTTTATTATTTGTCTTGTAACTTATTCATTATATAAGTAAGGATATTCATAGTCAAAACTTCACAACAAAAATGTCTATTAAAAAGAATTAGATATTGTATTATTTGAATTGTTTTTTTATTATCATTAAGTAATGAGATGCTACAGTTAAGTTAGCTGATTATCCCCGGACTGTAAGCTCAAGCGGTAAAGGAGGCGAGTGCTAAATAGCGGCACCTAGCTCTTCATCGTCAGGTTCGGTCATGCAAGTGGCCGAGGAATCTCGTATTGAAGTGGTTTAAATGAAGCTCGTTCCCCAGACTAGTTGTGCGTCCATGATTCACCTCCTTTGATAATCCGAAAGCGAAGACCTAGAGGGCCCTTCAGTTTCACTCTCTTAAGTTAGCTAGATTAAAAAGTATTTCATTTTGGCCAAAACAATGAAATTGAGAATATTTTCAATCTACATATAATCGATATTAATCGATGAAGATCAATTTGATTGTATTCGATTCATATTTGATTTGATTCTAGTGTAATGGAAAGAAGAATTTTTATTAGTTATTAAAAAGGGTACAAAATAAAACCCATAGTAGGGGAAAATTCCTAAGTGTTCAGGTTTTATTAAATCGAAGAGGATCGAATGTCCAAACTATGGATCCACTGGCCCGGTAACCGATTCATAAGATATCGGCTTGCTTGACTTGATTTGGTCTTGATAAGAGCTTGGTATGAGCTTGACTTGACTTGAGCTTGACTTGAGCTCGATTTGAATCGAATTTGGGATAGAAGCTCTATTCTGGTGGATATGTAATGTAGTCTTGATGACTTGAGGCCAGTGCAGTTTGGATATAGTCCGGGCAGGGCCACTTCGCCGACATATCCTCTTGTTGGGTGTATGGACTTGATCTTAGGTCTTGGACTTGATCTCGGTATAAATAATTGGGGCTATTTAGGCATTCACGAATATTCGGAAGCATTTTGAAACATTTTTGTCGATTCTCTCATCGATTTTGCTTAACTTGAAATTCTGCGTTTATCTGGAAATTGTACCCAACACAGGTTCTTATTGAATTCTACCTTTTAGTCACCGTGTTTAGTAGCACGCTTCTTGTAGATTGCAGCTTCACACCGGGAGCCTTGACAACAAAGTACTAAAGGCTTACACTGATGAAATCATAAACTTTCATGTAGTATAGAGTCTTTGGATTAGTTTGAGACATCGGATGTTTGTACATATTGCACTATTGTGCTTGGCTATCTTCGACCGTTATCCTCTTATCAAGGAGGGTTTGGAAGTTTATCCTCATGCTTAGGAGGTTGGATGATTCTTCCTCTCATCCTCGAGGTGAACAGTTTATACTCTCATTCGAGAGTGGGGTTGATAGTTTAAGCTCGTATCAAGGAGAGGGGTGGACAGTTTATCCATGATAGCTTTCGGAGGTATCACGGGTGGTTTGTTCTCATGCTCATGAGGCGGTGTGGGGCGGAGTTTATCCCTCGTGCTCGAGGGCATGCTTGAGTTTATTTTAGAAATATTTAGACCTCGGTTTAAATGACATGTGCGTCTACCGCGTTTCCTAATAGTCTCTTGTTGAGCTTGAAGTCTAAACCCGTCCATTGCTTTCATGAAGATAGGGTGTTGTTGACTTACACATTTGAGGCATCTATCTTCCCGGTGGATATTCATTTCCAAATAATACCGCTTGTGGACTTACTTACATGGTCGTCCAGTGCCTCGTAGAGGAATTTAGCTAGAATGTCACCTGGCCGGTCCAACGTGAATGTTCCCATATGGTGTGTTTATAGACTATACCGTTGGATTTCTAAGCTCATAGTTAGTCTAAGGAGCAGTTGCGTCTGAGACTTATATCCCGGCTCATATATCAGCTGCCCTATCTTTTGTTGCCCTCTCGCTGCCCGGAAATGGCTTGTAAGGAAGGTGAACCATAAATTTATGAGTAAATTCCCATGAATGGGGGGCCTTTATGTGCTTGTTGAATAGGATGGTAGCCTTTAACTAGTATACCTTCCTCTTGTTCTTGAAGTCTCGGCCTCTCGAGGTATTGTTGATCTTCCTTACAGGTGCCTGCCTGCATAAGGTGGGCGGTCGTTTCGATTAATGTCTGGCTTTGTGAATATATGCAGCGCTCCACTAATCTTGTGTTGCTTGAGGAACTTGTCCGAATGTTGTTTGGTTGGCCATCACCGAGGTATTTCCTGGGGTTCAGTTCATGGATGTAGTTGAACTTCTAGTTCCTCTAACTCCTCTAAGGAATACTTATTTTCAAGGTGCGTGTCACTTTGAATTCCACGCGCTGGCTTACTCCCCATTCTCGTCTTTTTCGGTGATATACTGCGGGTTGGCTATGAACCTTTCGCCGTTTGCAGCCTTCCGGGATCTTTCTTTGACTAGGAAGAGGTGCCTGTCGGCGTGGCTCCTCATGCTTGTTGCTATGTTGAAACATGAGATAGAGACCTCTTCTTCCTTTTGCAGTTCCTCTATGAAACTGGCTGGAGTAGATCTCCCAATGCGTCAAGAACAAACTTCTTTCTGTTGTACACTTTTACGTTTGCCCCCAACCCTAGGAAGACTGATTTCCTCTTAGTTTTCTTCTTGGGGGTTGAGATTTCCCATTTGAGGAATCTTGATCCTGCGTTCCTCACGTATGTAGTGCGGAGGAGCCTCTTGCTGACCTTTTGCTATGTGGTGGTTAGTCACCCTCTTGATTAGAACAACGTAGTGAATTGGTTCGAAATTATGTCCCAACCACCTTAGTTGAGTTCTTGATGACCGCACTTCACGCTTAGCATGTTTTGGGTTTGTTTAACCCGTACACTTTGTTGCTTGACCTCGGGAGGAGTAATTTGTCATTAGCTATATATCCTTGATAGGATCCGCTAGCCGGTAACTAGAAGGAAGTCATAAGATTTTGGACCCATGGTTCCATGCTCTCTTCCTTTCCACTCCTTGGGTATCCTGAAACCTTTGAGGTAGCGTCACACCACCTATTCGGGTTGAGTGAGGGGTAGTCAACCTTTAAATGTGAAGCTAGCTCTTCACTTTGCTTATTGTAAAACCGAGACAACTATTTGAGATATTGGAGGTACAGGGTGCCTTTGACCCTTCTAAATCTTTGGAACTTTGCATTTCCTTTTTGTAGTATTTGACATTACTTAAAGGTGAGATTCTTCAAGCTGCGAATGGGTTTTCATCCGCCTCGATTGTTTTGTACATCCATCTTTGCGATATTTAAAATACTAGTGAAATTGTTGAGGGACAACATTCTTTCTTGTGGATCGAGGTCTTCCTAGTAGGATGTTAACATGTGTCTTGGCATCTATCACATGAAACCAAGGCTGTGGTTTCTAGTTCCCCGATCACCAAGTGTACACTACTTTTCGGTATTCGGCTCGGCCTTAGTTAAAACCTTGAATAATGTCCCGGAGGCTGGCACGTAAGTCTTTAGAGAGAGATGCCTAAGCGGCTTTAATGTGCAGGTGGTAGGATATTCACACACGATCCTCATCTACCAGCATTACGCCTCCGTTTATGGCACGACACATGGCGTGGTTTATTTAATGAGCCCGGCCGGTCTATGGAGGCGGGTTCAGTTAGTATTACCCAGTTTAGAGGCATGTCCCGCTGAGGGAGAAGCGAATGAAGCCATTTGACCATTTCATCCCCTTCGGTCCCTGCGTTGTGCATGTCTCAACAGTGAGCTCACGTGTTGTTTGGGTTCCTAGTTCCATAGAGTATTTGAACTTGGGTGTTGATGGCTTTTTAGCATTTTTAAATTTGAGTACATGCGGGAGGTGTTGAGGCTTTATGTAGGTGTATGAAGGTGTCTCCCGGTCTTCTGGCCTTTTATTGCCCCGGTATGTACTCGCCGGGTATGCTGCTGGAGATCATTCCATCTAATGTATGTATTCCTGAGTTAAAGGTCCTCATTGATGAACCCGAGGTATTGTGATGGGAGTGGATGGAATAGTAAATGCCATCTTAAATGATTAATGGCGCCTCTATTTGCCTTCGGCGGCCGGTTGCTCTTGCTCTATGCTCTTGGTCAGCTATCTTTCCTGATATCTAAGCAATAGTCATCTTGATGTTGTATTTTTTGCCTTATTTCCCACCTGCCATCCCTGTTAGGGTAGCCATTTGTTCTTCGAGGGAGATAATACCGGTCATCATTCTTGGTACTAGGAAGTCCTGTGGATCTCTTGAGCAGGCGGACTGCAGTTGTAGACCCCCGTTAGGTGTACTATTTATAGAACCAAAGTTGCTTGAGTTTTCCATTAAGCTTGTTTTGTCGAAGTCTCAACATATATTTGTTGAGATGGTTCCTCAAGCGGAATTAGGCACACGGATATACCGAGTCATGATTTGTTTTTCTTTGAGAGCTCACGGTAATATATTAACGGAAAGACTTGACGGGGTCATTGAGGGGATGTCCATTGTCCGTGTATTTAATTTGTCTTATTGTGACCCCTTCTCGCCATCGTACCTTTTTGGTACATGGAGGCGGAGTTGAGATAGTCCATTTAGGAAAATCTTGATTGCTAGTGAAAATTGACCGAGAGGGCCAAGTTAACAGTCCCGCTGGGCGTGCCACAAACTATAATGCAAAGAAGAATTTTTATTATTTATTAAAAACGGGTACAAAAATAAAATTCTCTATAGGGAGAAAATTCCTCGGTGTACAAGTTTTATCAAATTAAAATTAAGATCAACTATCTAAACTATGGATCCACTAAGCCTTACATTGTGATTTGAGATGTTTGGCTTGCTTGACTTGATTTAGTCTTAATAAGAGATGGGTATAGAAGTTGACTTGACATGACTTGAGCTCAATTTGAATCGGATTTGGGATAGAAGCTCTGTCTGAGCTGGATGTATGTCCTAAGTCTTGATGGACTTTGATAGTGCGGACTTGGATATAGTCGAGCCGGGGCTGCCAGCATATTCCGTATTTGGTTGTATGGACTTGATCTTGGGTCTTGGACTTTTATCACCGGTCTATATCGGTTCGATGGACTTACTGTAAGTGTAATGTCTGCCCGGTAGCAGGGCTTTACCTTTTCGGGTGGGACTTAAGTAGGCGATATTACTTGTCTTGGATGGGATTTGACTCCGAGCTCGTAGGTTGCATGGGTAATCAAGTTATTGAAGCGATGCGCTTCTTGCTTGTCTTTACCAACGACCTTAAGTAGCTTGTTCTTTGTGGGTTGGGGTTTGCTGTGAGATTTGGCCTCACTGGGATTTGATTTAAGTTGTCAAGCAGTATGCGCTTACAGCTTGTACTGTAGCGAATAATTCACTAGCGTTGTGCGATAATTCAACCTTTTAGGCACCTATTTAAGCTACACATGGAGGTGTTTTTCGACCACCAAAGTGAATTGTTTCTCGCAGTGGTTTACAAGATTTTAGAAATTTCAGAGGTCATTGTTGGACTACGAGTTCGTATACCTTGTTTAATGATGACTTAAAACATTAATTTACTATCTAACATATGTGCTTAAATGATTTATTTCATGCGTATGTTAGAAAGGTGCTGTTCGACGCAAAGTTGACACATTGATATCAAACAAGCACACTATCAAGGCATTGAAGACAATGAAGAAATTTCATGAGCTTCAAAGGTGATTTTGCGATGCCAAAAGATGGTATGGTAGTATAGAGAAGAACTTGACCATACGAAGCTTCAAAGTGAAGAATGACGATGAAAAGAAGGTCTCGTCCATCCTACCCGGTCATGAAAGGACCAAGAGAGAAAACTCACGAAGAATCGAATGGGGAAGAGCGAGTCTTGGATGCAAATCGAAGATTGAGTAAAAGTTGTGGCTTGGTCTTACTTTACTTTACTTTCCTTGATCTTGATTGGAAGAGTTGTTATTTGGGATATATTTTCAGTCAGTATTTTGACAAAAGGATCTTAACCGTTTCAATGTTTTAAAATGTTTGTCAAAAAGAATTTTTTGAAAATCTTAATATATGTATAAAGCGGGGTTTGAATTTATTTTATTAAAGGGGCGAAAGAACTTTCCGTAACTTTGAATAAATTAAAATCGGGTTATAGCGAGAAGCTAGAAATGCGTTTTAAGTTTTCTAAAAATGCTTGGCAGGCGTCATGAGGCAGGGCGTCCTTCGAGACCCTGCAGGTCTCGATGGGGGAGTCGATGACCTGAAGTGTTTTTGCTTTTTTTCCTACATTGTAGACCACATTGAGACTGGCCTGCCGATGAGGTCTCGATGGGTGTCAAAATATAGGCCTTTTTTGACCGTTTGAACTCCATTTTGTCACCCCTATAAATACCAAATCTTCCCCAAACACTTCCCAATTAATCCTAAACATTTTTATACTTAATTTCTCATCTTTAAACACGAAAATCTATGACATGTGAGTTTAATGCGATTATCAAAGAAAGTGAAGTTTGGTTTTGTGCCTAAAAATTCAAACTAGAAATAGGATATGAAATTTGAGTATTCAAAGTGTTTGATGAAATGCTCAAATGGGGTGTTCAAAGAGCTTTAAAGTCTCATCTACTCAATAAGGAGTTCAACGACTTCGTGCTAAATTGTAATCCTATTGTTGCTCATTGAGGAGCATTCACATTTAGGATAAAATAAGCCGTCTACATTATATAAAAGAGATGTCCACATTCAAGTTAGGATTTGCTTCATCTGGAGGCTTGAAGGTCCGAGGTGTTTGTGAGGCTTATTCAAGAAGCTAGGATTAGAATGAATTACCGTAGTATTGAGGGTAGTGCTCCAATGATAGGACATAGAGTGCTTTCGAGGTAGAGGAGTTAAATCTCCGACTTGTTTGGAGTTGAAATCCTCGGGTATGTCACGCTTAGGTTACGTAGTCATATACTAACTTGAGGAATTAGGAGCTAAGAGATGAAATCATGGAGTTGAGGCTTGGGTTTGTAACTTGAGGAGTTAGGGTTGAAATCCTTGGGTGATTCCTTAGGTTCTTAGCGGTGTATTAACGAGAAGTTATGAGCTAAGAGTTGTAAGTTAGTGCAGGCTATGGCATTTGAAGAAGCAAGCGTATTAGTTCTAGTGAAAGCCTAAGGTGAGGAGCCTTACGTTAGGAAATGTAGATCAGTGAACACTGAAAATTGCCGTGTCAGTTTACATCTTAACCCCCTCTTTGCTTTATTGCACATATTATATATATGCTAGAATTGCTAGGATTCGATTATATGCTGGTTTATCGCTTATTGAATATGTAGGCATATAATTGAATTATTATGTTCAATTGATATGTCCAAAGTTTAATCGAGCTAAATAAGAACATATCCTATATGTTGATCTTAATTCGATATTCATGATTAGGATAGTTTTAAGGTTGATCCCGATGAACTTAATTGTTATATTCATTGTTGATCGAATCATAATTAAACTTGCTATCAATAATATCACAAAACTCAAGCTAGTATATCCTATGTATTGAATTTAATGATATGTTTAATAGATTGCTAGGATTAATCAATAGCCATGAGTAGACTTAATTGTGATATGCATGAATAGGCTTAATGTTAATATTGATCAAAATGAGTTTTGGATATTTTGGCCACACATAATGATTGCTAGATATCGTTTTTCACTTGTTTTTCATCTTTTATCTAGCATTCATTTAGGGTGTTAATATTACTTTAGCCTATTCCGTGTTGTTTTACAAATAAAACAAAAGTCGTATTCACTTGATTGAAACCTAAATGTGGGTTGTATAAGTCAGCAGGTCAGCGACCTCTGGTCCTTATTGACCCCACCACGTAACACGGCCCTTTCCGAGTCGTATGCCCTCGAGGGTTAGAGTCGTTATCAACTTCTTCTCTCCCCGAGTCACCATACGATGGTTGACAATAAAACTGATGAACGATAAAGAGAGAACAGAAATAGTTAGAGTTCACAATGTTTCCATAAAGAGTTTAACCCGTCATTGGCGTCGCCTAATCCAAATCCAAAATGGAAACTTTTATAACGATATAAAGTCCAAAATACTCCATAAAATAGTTTATTGGTTTTCAACATTAAAACAAGCAAAGGTCCTAAGTACACAGAATGATTTAATTTCAGATGAGCGCGAGGATCTAGGCACCGTCTCACTGGCTTACAATCCAACGATTTTCACTTTGAACTCCAAACGGTTTCTCGTTGCACAGCGAATCCCCACGGAGAATGGAAGGGTAAAGCTGAGCGACTCCAGTGGAAGCATTATCGCCCGGATGTGCTTATCCACACCAGATAGATGTAAGCAGGACATACTTAGCGATAGAGATTCATCATATTTTATTAAAAGAACAGCTACTAAAATATCCATAGCATCCTTGTAATAATAATCATCGTGATATATATAATTTTCGAGGTTTCGACTTGCTTAATCGACATGTTATATATCAAGAAATAGCATATGCATAATCAAAGCGAGCAAAACATCACGCTAAATTCTCAAACACAGCGGTTTATACCTGGCCAAAAAAATTTTCAAACTCACGAAAATAAAACCATGATATTATCAACATTTTCAAACTCGATGACATCTCCAATGTCAACCTGATACGAATAATGCACTTTGTGCTATATCACATAATGTCATTGCCTTTCGGCAGGCTCACCTATGTATTGCTGCATGTATCTTTTCCGGAGGCGAATCACCGGCTCACCCGTATAATATCGCATCCTTTTCCGTGAGAATTTCGCTTTATTCGATCACCATCTGATATCCATAAAACACCCCGTACGCGGGCGACCTCTACGTACCCACATCCCTAATATGGTGCTTGAGGCTACTCTCTATATATAGAGCAAAGCATGACCAACAACCACGTCGCGCCAAACATGCCAACCATGAAAAAACATAACCACATACATTTCGATTAACATCAGCGACTAACTAACCCAGGATAAAACAATCATACAGCAATCACAAGAATCTTAATGTAACATCATGTATAATACAACAATCTCATATAAAACATACTACCATAATATACATAATGCAAAGAATCTATAAAATTTACTACCATAATATACATAATACAACAATCTCATATAAAACTACATGGCCTCATGAAAATACATCCAAGCCGCTTCTGACATTTCCATGACTTCACAAATTACACTATCATATAAATTCATAAAATAATCGTATGTAGTCCACTTATCTATTTATTAAAAGCTACTTCACTCAAATGTAAATAATATTATCACACAGTGATGAATCCCCCACCGCGGCTGGTACCGCTTAAGCAGGAAGTAATCAATGCAGCACCGGCGTTCGAGTCTGACAGAAACACGAAATGCGGTGCTAAAAACTTCGTTATAAATTCTCTTTTAACAAATTTAGTATAGTGTTAAGCACTTCAGGTGAATATTTACCTAGTTAAGCTTAAGCGATAAGCTAAGCGATGCAGTATCAGGCAAACCCGCTTAACCATTTCGCCCCTCTACAGCAATGCCATTTCTAACCACTTTCAAACAATTTTAGCCAATCCAAAAGTATCAACTTTTCCAACTAAACCCATTTCTAACAGCACTTTAACCTGAAACTCATTTTACTAACCAAATCTAATAAAACTAATTTCAACATATATTCATCCAACAACTTTATAAAATCACGGTTCCACCTCAAATAGCTATGATAAGGTCGAGAACATGCTTATATCATTAAAAGCGTTTTCAGAAAAGTCAACAAAGTCTTCGAAAATTAACACAACTACATGACATTTCCAAAAAATTTGGTTATTATCACCTCCTATGCTATAATCTAAGCTTAGATAGTATATGCCATATTAAACCTCAAGAAACGCTAATTTAAGGCCTAAGAATAAGTTTGGCAACAATACAATTGAAATAGAAAAAAGTCAATAAAAATCATTATTCAGAAACTCTTGGGAAATACTCAAAAGATTTCGGCCTTTTTCTTGAATCGAAGAGGATGACTGAGGGGAAGCTATTCAAAAAGGAAATTTAGAGGACGAAGGCACTTTGCGAGATGGAGGAGAGAAATCGGAGAAAAGAAAAATCAAAGAGGGGGAGAGGGGGAGGGGGTTTCCCAGTGTAGGGGGGGAGGAGATGGGATTTTTTTCTATTAAGGTCTTATTTGGTATGTGGGAAGGAAGAGTAGGAAAAAATAGTTTATCAAAATCTCGATCGTTTTAGTTTTAGCGTGTCTTTCAATTTAACTATCTAGGTGATTAACTTCTAACATGCGACGTTTATAATCCGCATGAAATATAAATTGGGTCCAATTTTCACGTTAATTAAATTAATAACTCTATATTTTAATTTATTAATTGATGGAGAATCGTTACCGGTTATTACATTACACCCCGCTAACAAAATATACGTCCTCGAAATTTCTCAACTCAATGACTATACTTGAAAGATAAAATCAAAACAACAACAACTAACCTTAGGTGAAAAGGCTGCGGATATCGGCTCCTCATATCATCCTCGCTCCCAGCTTGTTATGATCGTCTCTATGTTTTTAGAATGATTTACATATAATTTTCCTCTCTCCTTTTCAAAAATAGAAGTTATGGCCTCAGGGCCTCGAGAACACTCAGCTTAGATTAATTTGGGTTTCATTTCGAATTGGATGAGATCTTGTGATTGAATTTTGAAGACAGATTTGGTACATGGATATTTGGAAATTAATTTCCCTCTAATAAATCAAAATAGGGGCCTATTTTTGAGCAAATTCGGTTCAGTTTTTAGGTCAAATGCATTTTCATTTGGCATTGGGCCAGTTTAGAAGCCTTTATTTTGAACTCTCCATAACTTTTGGAGTGTTCATTTTAAACCCGAAACTTCCTTAACTTCAATTTGGCGGGCCACATAGCGTTTTAATGTGATAAAATTAGGGATTTTTAGCCTCAAACCCTAAATTTAATGTACATTTAATTGGGGCTATTTTCTCGGAAATCCTTGTTCGATACGAGGGTTTAAATTAAATTCCCCCAGGGTTAATGGAGAACCACAGCCACACTCGACATTTCTTTAATGGCTTGATTTGAGTAATTTGATTAAGTCATCTTTTTTAACAAATTTTCACTGTCTGCGAGGTTGAATGAATAACATTACTAAATTGCCCTATAATAAATAGAAAGGAAAGCGACTAATATTTTAACTGAAAAGACCTATCTTTAAGAAAGGTTGTTCGCCCTAGCGGCAACCCTCCCACCGGGCTAAATATATTTTAAGCAAATTACTTTTATCATTAAGATTGATTACCTTTATTAATCAATTATAAGACAGGTCCCATTTTCACAAGTCTTTGTTGCTATATTTGGTTAGTGATATATACCGTTGTGTATCTTTTCCCCTTTGCAGCTAGCTATGATTTGATCCCATAAAACGTCAGATACTATTATTAAATGTGATGTGAACAGATCTGATGATGGGATTAAGATAACTAAGGGTTGGTGAATCATGTGTTAGTTAGATTGAAAATATATATAAAAAGAGGGAGTTAGCTATGAAATTGAGATTATACCATATCAGCAACTAACTATAAATATATCAGGATCCAGATTGGGATATTTGAAAAATTAGAGAATGGACAATAGTTTTTGAAAGGAAAAATGATATAATTGAAAAATTAAAATTGAAGAGGTAAATGTCGACTTGGTCCCCGGATAAATGGGGCGAAAGTAGCACAACAGTCCCTAGATAGTTATATTATTGCGATTGAATTCTTGAAAATGGCAAAGTCTGTGATATGATCCCAGAAAGTAACAAATGTTGCACATTCATCCATATTCTTTCGAGAACCATCTTCGCAACATTTTTCCTTTAGAGAGGGTATCTATGAACAAAGTAACTATACGGGACTAAAGTCTAACTTCATCCCATTATTTGAGTATTTAAGGACTAATCGACAATTATCTTTTCAATATTGAGCGGAACAAATACATCAAGAGTGACGGGGAAAAAATTATTTACACAAGACTAAGAATGATGGCTGAGACTATTCTTTCTTGGCTTGGCGAAAGATATATATATATATGTATGGGCAAAAGTATGTGACAGCATAAAGTCGGTAGCCGCGAGGGTTAAGATGCGTTAACAGCGCATGCGCGGAGTCACCAATGGATGGATAACAATAACAAATTTGACCTGTGACATTAATAAAGACGAAACTTCTACAGTCCGGCCATTGGTGGTCAATGACGTATCCAACAAAACAAATGATAAGCGGGCTTACAAATCTGAATAATCGCCAATAACCCGTTACGTTTAAAAAAATAAAATTTTAAATTTTACCCCGATTCGGTGGTGGGACGGAATAGTAAATAATTTCAACCAGCATATTATTTAGTAAATTATTTGAGCCAAATTACATTTATAATTTAGTAGTAATAGCCGGGGACAATTGAGTTAAGTTAGATCGTTCGATTAAGTTCGATAGCTCGATTCCACGTGATTCGGGCGCAAACTCGCTGCGGTTTTCCATCGACAGGAGCTGGGAATTATCATCTTCCATCACTTGCTCGTGAAATCACAAATATCTTCCCATTTGCTTCGCTTTGGCGAGAGCTCTCTTGAACTAAACCCCAAAAATTTCTTCCATTTTCTTCACTTTTGTTGCATATAAAATCCTCGAGTTGATTTAAGGTTTTGACATCTTTCCTACGATTTTGAGGTAAGAAAATAGAGTTTTGGTTGATTTTTTCTTGGTTGACTTACAGTTTGACTTTTTACATAATTCAATTTTATGATGATTCTAAGTTTGCTATGGATGCTATGATGAATTTCACTTGACTTAAGGTCGTTTGAGGGGCGTTATGAGTCGGGTTGACTTTTCTACGTTCGGTTGACTTTTTTGGGTTGATATTTTTAAAAGACTTTAAAGATGTAAGAAACTTAACTTGGGACCTTATTATAGTTGTTGTGATGTTAAAATGATTTAAAATT
>JADFUC010001355.1:0-104300 GCA_019722365.1 Lithospermum erythrorhizon | reverse complement strand
TTGAACATGTAAGTGTTGACAAGAGAACCTCTTCAAGTCTAGAAACGTAAGATAGCCAATGTTCCTAGCAGATGTCATTGTCAGCAACTAGCATCAATTTACTCAAAGATAAATGGGACATTGATTTTCTTGGATCATGGATCTAATAAGTCCAATCAATCTTATGGGTTGTCGGGCTTGTATAACCGAGGAGCCGGGATTTGACCGGGTGCAAAATCATAGAAGATATGTATATCTCGTGTCCTGGGCGAATTTTGCTTAGAACCGGCTAAGTTTAGCAATTCTGTATCGGCAAAAAGATATAACTATCTATGTTATATGAGTTGCTTTTGACTATGTCAAACGGCCCGCCTTAAGCGGGATTATAATGGCATATGTTGGGTGACACAAAGAAGTAGCAAGAGATGTTGATATATTATAAGGATTTGTCCATCCTTATATACAAGGTAGATCTCGGCCTCGGAGAATCACGGTAGATTATGCACTGACGTTGTCGGGCTTATCAAGATGGTTTCATAGTTCTATAAAGAAAGCCGTGGTGTTTCATGACACACTTCTATGGTTAGTATGTGACTAGAGATCGCGACAAAAGAATTGTAAAAGTAATCATTCAAGGGCAAGCTGCGTTGAAATCAATAGCTATTAGTTTCATTTATTATGTCCATTACGAAAAATTGTCAGAACAATTCATTTACTAGTTTGTTTAACGTGATTACATAAACGGAACTTTAATCATAGTAATTGTAATTACTAGTCGGGTTCTCAATGAGCAATACCGAGGATTATGCGGATTGCCATATCTCATGCATAATCTTTTATAATAATAATAATAATAATAGTCAATTATATTATTATACGGCCGCCATTATCTCGAGCCTGGGCGTCACAATACATATGCTGACGTTGAATTATATTTCGTAAGCAAATTAAACTCGTGATTTGCTAAATTGAGAGTTGATTGTAACAATCTAATATTTCATCTTTGAGAATTTTACATTGATAATGTAAAAAATATAAATTGATAAACCCCGACTAATTAATTAGTCAATTAAATTAATTTATAGTTATTTGAGCTCGTTAGTAACCCCCAGTACATTAATAATAACTTGTTAGTGTTTTATTTATTTAATGGTTTAATTAAATTAAACGTAGCCTACCATTAAACTATTCGGGTTGGGATCTTAGGTTGTCCCTATAAAGTTAAAGCTATTAGGTTTTCATTAGAAAACAAAAGAAAAAAAACCTTAGCCTCTTCCAAAAGTGGTCGGTAATATCAAGTGGTGTTAATTGAAATTCTTCTCTTGATTTTTCATCCAAATCAATTCATGTTCTAGCGCATACTGCGCGGATTCAACTCCCTCCTCGGTGCTGTGACTAACCAGAGGCACTACAATCGAGCGCCAAGAATCGATCGGGCCGATCTAGGCTACTGAAAGATTGTTGATAGGCTTCCGCTAGAATCTCTGTAAGTTTTTTCATTTTTATTTAGTTCATAGTTTAAACACCTAATTGATCATGTACAAAAAATATGTTTTTGGTTAAATTTTTGAAACAAGTTTTCATATTTTTCCCTCTCTATCCAGAACATTGCCTCTAAAACTCAGAGGACCGAGGTCCCAAAAGAGTTCGAGGGTGTTCAAAACAACGATTTATCGTAAGACTCCCTCAGAGAATTACACAAAATCAAGAAGAAATACATCCTCTCATGAAATTTGAGGATCCTTCACCGAAGCACAAACTCTAAGGCCTCTAGATATTCAACATACTTAATATCCATGAACAGTAATCGGCCCCGACTACTACTAATCAAGTATGGGAGTCGTGAATATATCCACTATGTCCAACACGCCTCTAAAAGTTCGATACGGTTATGCCGACTTACTGCTAAGGCCACCAATATATCAATTTGTCCAATACTTAAAGCCGGACAAGCGGAATTTTGACCATTTAGCCTCTAAAGTCGGGTCGAGACAATAATCCACAATATCCACCATCTCTTCGGAGAGTCATAAGGATGTACAACCTATCAAATTAGCAAATTAGGCCAACCATCTCAAGTTAAGAAGTTCCTCGAAAGCAAGATTTTCACACTAGCTAAACCCCGGAGCATTTCACAAGCCCACACCAACAAATAACCCCTTTAATTAAGCTATTAAATCTTACGAGCGGAGCTGCAATCTTAAGACGGGAATTACTCCAATAAGGCTATTAGATTGCAGACCTCGACCAAATACAAGGGAACACCACTAAAACCCTTGGATTGGGGACTAAGGTCAAGTTGGAAGTCATGATGCTTGAGACAAATGTAGATAAATACATGAAAAGACATGACACGGGCGGTAAGCACCGGCGATAGCCTCTGGGGGGCGCACTTCAAACACGTGACCTGGCTGACGCCAAGGCCAAGGTATAACACTTGAAGGACAGAGGTTCCTCATTTATCTATCCATGCAATTTGGGTTATGAATATTGACGATCGAAAATGAAAGTCCCCTATACCAACAAGCAAGATACCCAAGTCTCATCACACATCTAGCCACATGCTTGGAGACTAAGTATCAAGTGCAGAATGGGGATACCCTACTCACACATGATACTTTCGCCCTTGCTGGAAATCAATAACCCAACATACTTGAAGAGAATATATGCAAGTATTGGATTCATAAGAATGGGAAGGAAAGAAGGTAGTGGAACCCGCTAAATGGTCATCATCACCTAAAAGCTATACTATCCTTGAATGTACTAGGAATCCAAGTAGCTCCACGGCAAGAGCATAAAGCTGCCCAATCAGCCCATAGTAAAGAGATCATAAAGCCTAATGTACCATGGGAAAAGATGTTGGAAAATCTATACAAATTTGTTCTAATAAAGATAAAACAAAATGCATCCTAATCATTTAAACGATATAATCTAATTACAATAAATATATATATATGCATATACGTGATGAATACGAGCACTTACATCGCAGACGAAGTCACCAACTTTCTCCTCTCACGAAGTTCTCTTCCCTTTGATCTCCTTAGCATTTAGCACCACAAATGGTGTATGCCCAATTGATCCACAAGCAGAGCCGAATCACGCTGATTGATTTGCTAGAACCAAGAGTAATTGAGAACAAAAATCAAGCCAAAATGGCTTCGATTTGTTTCGCCATGGCAGTGTCGTGGGGGGCTTGAGCGCGCGGAGAATAAGATGATTAGGTTTTCATCTTATAAAATCCTTTATATAGCCTACTCCCTTTTAACCCGAATAGCTCGACCCGTTAACCAATAGGCCAACTCGTTAAAACCGTTAACCAACTAAATGCTAACGAGTAAGTAACTAACAAGTCACTAATGAGCTTCTCTAGTTAAACCGTCAATTAAACTAGCAAGTCAATTGATTCGGTCTCGTCCAATTTGTATCTTACATTATCAATGTAAAACTCTCTATCGAAAGTATCTCATTGATTTAAATTAATTTCAATTTAGAAATCAAGGATTAAATTTCATACATGAAATAAAACTCAACGCTATTCTATTCATACATTCTTTTTGGGTTCTCGATATGATTAATGTATAATAATATAATTTATCATTAGTATTATTATAACGATTATGCATGGGATCTAGTAATCTGGCATAACCCTTGATATTATCATGAGTGCCTATTTAGTAATTTATAATTATTATTATTGAACACTTAGTTTGAGTAATCTCATTTAAACTAAAACTAGTAAATGAATTGTTACAATAATTGTCACAGCGGCCATAATCAAAGAAATCAATATACTCTAATTTCCAACATAAGAACATAAAATACCTAAGAAACTCTCGGACATGAGTCTAAACTATCCATCAAAACGAACTACGTTTGACTTGATCCTCAAGGGACGACCCTCAAGGTACGTAGGCAGCTCGGGACGCCCCGAGCCCAGTCATAACTTATCAAATTTTCTTTGTCCCCTAGAAACCATCACACGAGGCTAATCAAGAGGATGCAAAGATCAAAGGATAGTGAACATCACACCATAAAACCCAGAGGCAAAGCATAAAACCAAAAGTAAATTAAATCAAGGCATAAAAAGAAGTAGTGAGATGCCTATTACGCTCAAGCAGCGACAAGTACCTAATTCAACGATCATGTCATCCAAAAGTGGGATCATATCCCCCTCCTTCAACAAGGAAGATCAACATTAAAGAGTAAGTGAGTAGAAATGGACATCCATCTTCAACCTATGTATTACTCACAAAGCAAAAAAAGTAAAAAGTGGCATGTAGTCAAAGAAAATCGTAGCGTAAGTGCCTGGAAGAACAAGAGTGACGCCCTCATTTCCAACGCCCCGGACTGCGGATGTGCCAAGACAAGGACTAAAAAAAGCATAACTAGAATGATTTCATGAGCACATGGTCAATAGAAAGTTTAGCAGGACGCCCCTCCGCCTAGCTAAATACCATCAATACCAAGGTCATCTGCATCGACGTATGTCTAAGTCTAATATATATATATATATATATATATATATATATATATATATATATATATATATATATATATATATTGGCTAACCTATCTCTAAGCTGTGACTAAAGGAAAAACTCAAACATGACGGGCGTAGAAGAAAACTTATGACCATCAAGTACTCGCCAAATTGAGTCTACAAAAGCAAGAGAAAAAAAATCAAGCAATCGAGCTCTTATAGAGGGCCGATCAAAGCGAAGGGGAAAGAACATAGCAAAGTCCTAAAGGTACATACTATATGCTCAAGGTCATCCTATAATACGTGAATGCACAATGCAACACAAAATATGTCTTTATAACATTAACAGGCCTTGACGACCAACCTCAAGTCAGCTTCAAAAAAAATCAAAAAACTAGACACATAAAAGAGTCCTTGAGCTCAAACCTCACCCAATCGGACACTCGAGTTGGGAGAAACAAATCCCTAAAGAAGCTACAAAAAAAATAAAAATGAAAAATTTCAGTACCATATTAAAACAATCATAACTCGAGATACAGACCAAATTATGAGCCTCACTATATGCCAAAAGAACCGGCTCTCTTTCGCGATTCCTTCTAACGGTATAAGGTGAGCCTAAAATCGACTTATAACGAAAACGCTATGGGCAGTTTTCTAACAGCGCCAAATTTTACTAAACCCAAAATTATAATTCATGAAAATTGACCATGCTTATCTATTTCAAATCTAATATTTAAGCATCTAGTTAAGCACATGTACAAGCATAATCATCGTAAGAAGGTTCATCAAAAAGCATAAAAAGATGAATAAGGAGTCAAAGGTACTACTTTATGTGCCGTGAAGAAATCCCAAAAAATTGTCGTAACTTCGCGCTCTACTCAACTTCAGCCAAATCCTCAGAAGCATGAACAAAATCACATTAACAATGGTCTATGATCATATAATGTTACAAGAAGCAAGCAAAATCAAAAAAAAAATGAAGAAGCTCATTATCTACCTCGAGAAATACATATTGTAGTATAAGACGATGAAAATTAATTTTTTGAAGTCATCCTACCCTTATATATACCTCATGGGCCAATTATCCTAAAATCACGCTTTTGCCTTGTCTCAAGTTGCTGGATGCTAAGGTTCTGGGAAATTTAAATAAATGAATGTACCATAGGCCTTGTTCGAAAACCCCATGCTTATGGGTCGGAATGGTCGGAATTTTTCACAGAAAAATATGTCCCGAAATATGACTCGGTCGAATAAAATGAGACCAAATTGGTCCAAAAATTTAAAAATGATTTGAATTAAAAATTAAAATCTCTGAAATTAAGATGATTAATTCGAAAAATTGTTAGGAATATGATAATCATCTAAAATATCCAAATGTAATAAATTCATGTCAAGATATTGGATCTGGCCAAATCCGTGCTGATTCGATCAACAATTAGAGTACTACACCTCTAAAAATAATTTAAATTCTCTTAATAAATTGAGAAATTAAACGGGTCTTAACATCTAATACATCATGTTAACATCAAACCTGTGAGCACCTTAATTCTCAAATAAATGGAGAATTAAACGGGTCTTAACATGTAATACATCATGTTAACATTAAACCTTTTATAACTCCAATTCTCTAATAAATTGAGAATTAAATGGTCTTAACATGTAATACATCATGTTAACATCAAATCTCAATACTTAATTCTCCTCCAATAAATTGAGAATTAACGGGATCCTAGCCACAAGTTGGCATTAAATCCCACATATGTAATTAAGTCTTCATAAAAGAATCGAGATTTTACCTGCGACGATTACGCAAAACGTGTCACAATAACTTTTAAATGAGTCAACCCCTCCTATGCCGTAGACTTGATCTTAGGATCGTGGATCAAATGCATCAGGCTTAAATTTATAAATAGTGGATCATCCTTCAAAGCTATACAATAGTACGGGAATTTATTACAACTAGCCGCAAGTAGTTTAAAATTTATCTACAACAAGTCCGAAATTAGGTTAAAACACTAGCCTGACCTCTGGCAGGGAGAGCATTGGTAACTCCGCTGGATCAAGACGAGTAATAAATTCTCATCAATAATGATCCAATATACCTCGATAAGTCAAAGACCGGACGTCAAGTGAAAGAGTTAATATCGGAAGCGAAAACCTCGAAATATCCACATGTAATCGCATTCATGTCGATTAATTATCTAGTCAAACCCGATACCTACTACGTGATGTACCCTCGGCCCCAGGGGCACCGATGAGGGTTTATTAAATTTTAATTAAAATGGCAAGATGACTTAATCAAATTAATTAAAAATCGAGCCTCAAAAAATTACAAGCGCTGCTGTGTCTCCACCGGTTCTAAATTTAATGTGAAACCCTCGTACAGCAAGGGTTTTCCGAAAAATAGCCGTGAATTAAAAGTTCATTAAATTTAGGGTTCGAGGATAAAAATCCCTAATTTTATTGGGTGAAAACCGCCACATGAGCTAAAAATTGAAGCTAAAAAGTTTTGGAGTTCAAACGAGACCTGCAAGCGTATTCAAAATCAAGCCCAAAAGGCTTACGCCAATATGAAAATACATTTGACCTAAAAGATCCAAAACCTCTTTTCTCATGAAAATAGACGCCCCTTTTTATTTCTTGAAGAAAATTACTTCCTAAATCTCCACGGTCCAGACTTAAGCCCTGCACCAATCACAGATCAAAGTGATCCACCCCAAATCAAAACCAAACTAATCAAGAAAAAGTCTTCAAAGCCCGTGGTTTATAAATACCCTACCCCCGAAATAATATCTCCCATTCTCATTCAAAAAATACACAAAAATATCTAAAGAAAATATGAGGACACCTCCGAAATTCTCTCTCTAAGTTAATTATTATTTTAAAACCATAAACACCACAGGTGGCTGGAAAACACCTCCAGGTGTCCTAAATAGGCGCCTAAAATAGAGGGTTACTGCACAAACGCAGTAATTCCTCAAATCAGAAGCAAAATCTGATGAGAATCTAACACAGATCTCTCAAGAACGCTTCGAATAATTCAGGAATAAGCTAAAAGCACCTGATTATTCATAAATCTTGCATGAACACCTAAAATCCTCAAGTTTGTTTCATCAAGTCTTTATATGCAGCCACAATCGAATATTCAATCCCTATACTGAGTCTAGGCAGAAAACACGCCGGCTAAAGCTCATGTCCGATCGATCACAGTCATAAAAAAGGTCGATACTCAACCTTTATACTAATTCCACTTAAAGAACAAGCCTCCTAAAGGCCATTATAGTATAAGCCAAGGCTATGCAAGAGCCATCTTAATCAAACCAAGTCAGCAAATTCTATCAAGCCTGCAAAGAAGAAGCTACTAAGGCCGCCAGTATAAGTTATAAGCCTAAGTGAGGCTAAATCACTAAGTCCCACTCTACAAAGAACAAATCAAGTAAGTTTAGTACAAGCGCAAACGCACATTGTTTCAATAACTTGCTTTGTTATCACTCCATACGCCCACGTGCTCTGAAAGTTTTATCCCAAATCAAGTCCCACTAAAGCGTAGCCTCAAGCTTCAAAGTCCCACCTCAAAGACAAAAGAAAGACAACTACTCAATCATTAAAGAAGCAGAGTACGCCTACTCAATCTCAACATGGGAACATCCTTAAGCCCCACCTCAATAAAAAAGCGCTAAATACCTCCTAGGTAATAAATTCCCAAAAAGGCAGTCCCAAATTGCAAGACACTTCAAGTAGCAGTTCACTGCCTCAATATGCACTGCAGACAAGTCACACTAAAGATCAAGTCCAAAGATACCAACACCTGAATACGCCTCAAGTAAGGCCCCGGCTCCTGACTGTATCCAAGTCCATATTTAGCCTCAAGTCCATCAAAACCAGACATATATCCATCTCATAGAGCTCCTATCCAAGTCCGTACCATGTAGCTCCTATCCAAGCCAAATCAACCAACCGCTGCCTCAAATCAAATCAAGTCGCCTCAAGCTTAAACTGCCCCTCAAGTCGTCGCCTCCTCAAGACAAATCAAGTCAAGTTAAAAGATTCACACAAATCGTCAAAGAACGCTTATGTGACTCATATACGACAATGGGATTGATAGAAAACCCAATGACTGGCGTAATTTTTCCTAGTTTTATTTCTGTTCCCTTTTAATGATAATAAAAATTTTCTTTGCATTACAATGTCTCGCTTAAACACTAAATCTGAATTTTCAAGTCAAGTTATTTGAGTTTTTCATTCTCGTCAAATGCCCAATCTATTATTCCCAAAATACCGAACCATGATGATGATGGTGAATTTATGAATGAAAGGAGCACTTTGATGGTCTCTTTATAAAGACTAAAGATGCCAACTGACACAAGTGACTAGCTCTACTTTCAAGGAATATAATATATGACCAACTACTACTAGTCCATTTCAATCCGTAAATTTCCATGTTCATGAACTTTGAGTCTCACAAAGATCGTTTTACTGTTGTGTCCACCCAGCCATATTTAACCTGGATACCATCTACCTACCTGTAATAAATTATTTAATTTGATTTTTACACTTCAATCATTAATAAATATACTTTAATTTTTTATTTTTACCATTTTCGGCTTATGAAAAATTAGAAAGTTGTATATATATGAGGTATTTCCCCATTTTGATCTTTAAACACCTACATTACTCTCATTAATGTCAAGAAGAAAAATGATTTAGGAAATGTGTAAATATGAGATACTCTTCAAAATATTTCAAATTTCAAAGATAGTAAATCTAATTTTTAGATTATTTTATTTTTTTTATTCTTTCTATTATAAATATAAAATAAAGAAGTATTTTGAGGTATGTGATACAAATACTCTAAATCCCACAACGTACAAAAAGAAGTCGAGTTACCATCATTATCTAAAGGATCGAACAATGAAAGTACTTAATCACTATGGCACATTTCTAATGTGATCCCTTGATCAATAGACACGGGCCACTTACTAGTATATTCTGTTCCATAATGGAGTCTGTGATTTGTGTATAAATAAATTATTTTTTCATATGATTGTTTCCGGGAATTCAATATATTTTTGAATTCATTTCTTATTTTTTACTTTAATAATTGTAGACAGAATATTTAATTAATTAAACATGAATTTAATTTAAGAGGATCCAATAATAAATAGTTAAAGGTCAATCTCAAGCAAGCGACACGCTAAGCATCAACCACTAATTAAAAATGTAGACATGTGTAATTTAAGTATTCTCTATATTTTAATTTTCAATTCGAATTAATTAAAGCAATAAATTATATTTCATCATTACTTAAAAGTATACTTGAGCACTGTGATCATTTCACGTGTGGTACAAATAGAGTTCTCTAAATTTACGAAATTTTAATAATAAATTGGAGGAGAAAACCAAAATAAAAATATGACTTTCTTGACAAACGAGCTCAAACGACGCCCTGACAAAAATAAGTGTAGCAATATAGGTAAATCCTACCTCGAAATTTAAACCAAAAACGGCGACTTTGCAAAGTCGGTTCACAACTTCAAACACCACATACATCAACACAATCAAATAAATACAACAAAAAATATCCGGATAGAATTCAGCATAAACAGCCTCAAGGTGGGTTTCTTCAAAGATAAAATCAAGTTTGTTGTTTTCGTGTGAAACCAATTACGTAACCACTAAACACCGAAATTCAACCCTGCTCCCTAAATAAAGCGCCTTAAATTGAAGAACAAAGTGAAGAACACAAAATCTTTAACTTCTTCACCAAATAGTAATCTTTTAATTCAAGAAGCTGGTCAATTAATCGCACAAACACGCAATTTCAACAATAACAACACCCAAAACCGATTTAATCTAATAAATCTCGATTCACAAATCAAATCACTAAGGTAGATTAGTTTCATAAAGCACCCAGAGTAAATTCAGCAGTGATAAGTTACATAGCCTCGCTGCCTGCCTCACAGAAAACACGAGTAAGCCGCTAAGTGCACCCTCTCGACAAGCAATAAGCATATCTACTACGGTGATAGCACCAAGATCAAGAGTAAGTCATAAACAATTCCCGCTGAATCCCGCCTAGTTGTACGCTATAAAGTTCGCATGGCATCCATAAATACATATCCAAAGCAAGTCTAAAAATGAAACTAAGTCTCAAGCATCAAAGCATCAAGTCCATATCATGTATTTCTATGATATAACTTGAATAAACTTATTCAAATATTGGTCAGATCGATTAATTGCTATAATGTCAAATCCAAAACATATAATACAATATGAATAAAATATTTTACAGTTTAAATAAATAATCACTAACAACTTTACTTAAGCCTTTGAAATCCAACGAATGCTAGCATCATAAAATGACAATGCCTCTAAATATCAGACTCCAAGAGAGTAATGGACCAAAGATTGAGCCCTGGCTAGAACACACTTGAACAATTGATTGAACATCAAGACAAAACTATCAAGTTTTGCCTTGATGATACACGGCCTACTTAGTATATATGTATTATATTTTGGTGGCTAGGTTTTTAGTTGTCATTATTTAACCCAAAAGTTCTCAACCTATCAGCTTAATTTAGGCCTACTGCTTAATTTAATTAAACCGCTAAGTAAATTAAATTACTAACAAGTTACTAACGAGCTCAACTAATCCATGCAAATATAATTAAATTGACTAGTTAATGAATCTGTGTTTATCCAATTTATATTTTTACATTATCAATGTAAAATTCACGACAAGAATATTCGCTGACAATCAACTCTCAATTTAGCAAAGATTCATTTTATTTCATTCATTTAAACATAAGTCAACGCCACTGTATGCGCTAAGTGACCTTGTGCCGATAATAGCAAGATAATAATATAATAGACCATTAATATTATTATAACGGTTATGTACGCGATTCAAGAATCCTGAAGTGATAACCCCCGGTATTATCGTGAGAACCCGACTGCCAAGAATTACAATTACTATGATCGAATGTGCTCGCTTATGTAACTCACCACTAAACTAAGAAACGAATCGGTTAACAACGAATGAACATATAATAAATGAAATCAATAATTATTGATTTCCAACACATACACCCACATCGAGTAAACAAGCAAAGCACCCCCTCGCTCTGACCATATCCAAAGTTTCAAAAAGACGTTCCCAAGACAAAGTCTTCTATCCAGTCAAGGATCACACATGTCCAGAATCCTATCGAGTCTCACATTCAAATCGAGATACAAATCCAAATCCACTCTCAGATCACATAACGGTTCATAAGCACAAATCAAAGTCCAAACTTAGGATCACATCAATGCATGCACTTAAATCCCAAGTCCAAGTCCAAATTCAAGATTCTACCCAAATCCATGTCCCGCATCATATCACCCAAGCTTCAAGATCTCAAATGTTTCAAGAATTGCCAGAGTAACAATAAATCGATGTATCTTTAATTCTCAATCGTTTCTGATAAATATTCTTGAACTCTGTGGGCGATTCCCCCAAAATAATTCTTATATCAGATTGCACATACTCATAAATAATAAAAATCTTTCTACGCTCTACACACAATTACCTTGGATTTAGAAATCATTTTTGGATTTTGAGAATAATTATATATATTATGTAGGGTATAATAGTAATCTTTCCTAACTCCTTAATAAAATATTTTTGATTAAATGATCACATAATATATGAATAAAATAATATAAATAATATAAGTAAATAATATATACCATACCTGACCTGTTTTACTCAACACTTGTAAAAGTTGGTCTAGTACGTCTGGTGACTCTGGTCACGCCATAACTAGAATATGTGTACTTTGAAAATTTCATTTGTCTTCTACTTTAAAACTATCTATATTCTTAAAATAAATATTGCCTAATTAATAATAAGATTAGTCTAATAGTCAAGAAACATTACTCATAATAACAACGATTTGTATTCTAATCTTTACAAACACAAGTCTCTAAGTTTGCGAAATAATTAGGCAATAAGAAAAATATTATCTATTTTGATTTTTAATTCTCAAAATTAACAAACTTTATGGTTAGTTTACAATATAATATTAATTAAAATTAAAATAATTATAATATCTTTTATTCGTTATTTTTTTCTTTTTGGCATATTGAGTATAAATGGATTTAAGTAAAGAGATTCAGTATTTTTTCTTTTTGGCATATTGAGTATAAATGGATATAAGTAAAGAGATTCAGTGTTTCAGTATGTTTATATCAAAATATCAACAGAAGTCAACTCAAGAGGAGATGTAACATTTTTTTAATTCCAAATGCATTGATACATGGCCCTTTATGTCCTTTAGGAAATTCCAAAAACTAATTAAATATTGCATCATTTTATGCTTTCTAGGGCTGCTTTGTTGTTAATTTGTTGATGAACACAAGAATTGATGATGATGATTGCAAGCAACTCGTCAATTATATTCTTTAGTAACTTGTCATGAAAGGCCTATAAACTTTGAGATCAGAAACAACCCCAGCAATGGAACCGGCAGCTGCAGCAATTGAAATGATAAGGCAAGCCATGCTGAGTATTTGCAAACATAGCCATTTGATGCTCCACTTTGGTATGTTTTTTTGTGCTATGTACATTTCAACCGGGAAGTATACTGTAAGTGGCCAAAAACCAAGAGCTCCAAGAAATCCGACGACGTCATTAAAAAATGGCATCAACATTGATATAATTGTAGTTATGATGACAAATATTGTCCTCCAAACCAACCTGAAAATGCTGAGCTTGAATGGTTTGATAAGCCCAGGAATTGGGATTTCTATTTCTTTTGTGACGAGTTTGTTGTTAGGGTACCATTCTGTTGTTGTTTTTTCAACGAATGCGAAAAGGGGTTGACAGTAAACTTGGTATGCACCAACAAGATGGATAACAATAGCAGCATTGGCTATGTCAAGGAGCCAAAATGGGTTGTAGAAACCAAATCCGGTGAGTAAATTGCCGGGGGAAAGGTCGCCAAAGGCCGCATAACCGAAACAACCACAAAGCATGTAGAAGACCGTTGTCACTGCTACACTGATTCGTGTTGCCTGCTTCATTGTCTTGTACTCTGATGGTGGAGATTTTATTGTGTCCTGCAATGCATCATTTTTAGCATTCATTTTCAAATAGATAGCGACCATATATGTTTTGGATTTTAAATTTCATACCTGAATTTCAATAAGGATGAGAGAATATGAATAAGCAAACGCAATGGCTCCAAGAGCCTGGAAGCTTTTCCATATTTTCTCCATTTCAGTGACCGTGCCAATGCTAATTCCAGTAGAACTTCCTTGAATGGTTCCACTTTCTGTGGTGATCATTACAAGAAAAGAAAGTGATTTCTTCATCTAAACATATTTCATATATATTTGGAATATGTGTATGTATATTGTCTTACCTATGACTTTTCCAACTCCAAGGCCAAGACCAATAGTAGAGTAAGTAAAAGACATAATTGCAGCGACAATTGAAAGCCATCCTATTTGATCAAAATCTGGAATTTGAGAGAAAATGATTTGCAGAATTCCAAAAGCAATCATGTAAGGATTGCTAGATATTCTGCAAGGATCCTTGCCTCCACTAGCATGGAAACAATTAGACCTCTTGATTGCCATCATACTTATAGCAGATGCAATAGTGTAACCAATAGCAACACCGAACAGATTCAGGTACTGAATTGCACCACATAACTTGACCTTGAATCCGCCAAGATTTGATTGAACAGCATCCATGTAAGTGTAATTCCGCTTTCCAGTGTTGGGGTCTCCTGATCGGTAACACATAGATAGAAGACAAGATGTGTAGTATGTAACGAAGGAGAACAACAACATGACAGCCGGACCGGCAACCCAACCCAGTTGAGCTGATTGCCTAAGTTTCAAAGACAGCACCTGCACCCAACTCCCCAATCACCGCTGTTATTATATGCGCACTTGCAGTCCATACACTTCCCAAGTGAATATATTTTCAAACAAATTAACTACGGATTTCTGGGATTAAGAGTACTTCATTGTTTCGAGTAAGGATTTTGAAATGACCTGTTCTTTTGAGTCGGCCATCGTCATCGAAGCACTTGGAAGCGACTGATTGATTGACGGAAACATCGAAGATTTGATGATTGAGGAGGTGGTGTTTTGCAGCAGCTGTGCCCTTGTTGTTCCCTTCTGTCATCTTTTTTTTGCAAAACAGAGGAATCACAAGTTAATATTTAGATAGGCCGATTGGAATGAAATAATGATAGACTAGTTGGTGGCATGCATTATGGTTTGCCAAGTAAAGGGGTATATATAACAACTACCAAGTGCAAAATGAGCCAGTGGTCTCCTGTTATTCCTCTAAATTCTTAAAATAATTTCCTCTTCACAAATAGAGAAAACATATCATCTCATAATCAAATTTCTATTTTGACTATAACTATACTTCATATTCATATATCTAGTGTTGTTAAGATGTCAAAATGAGAATGTTCATTTATGACTTTTATTATTACCTTCACTTCACCTAAAGGACCGGAAATTGATCTTGATAATTGTGGCTAATCACTTCTCGATACTTAATTAAGTAGCTATGAAGTAGCAAGACAGTTACTATTAGCTACGTACTGCTATCTTCTTCCTCAAAGTTGATGGTGTGAAACTAACTATTTATACAACTCCAAAATCTTAAACTAATCATACTTTAATCTCTATTTCTTTATATAAAAACACCAAAAGGAACGGACTTCCTGCCTTTTAATAAATAAATAAAACAGAATTAGGTTCTCCATATATATGTTCTTCTTTGATATAGTATTACTTTATTACTTCCTCCGACTTCAATTCCAAATGAATTTTAAAGTTTGATTTTTAATAGTTAATATTAACATATCATTCGATCTCAATTGTCACACATCGTCTTTTATTTTAAACTCCAAATAATTTATAATTAAGAAAATATAGTTAAAAATATTATATTTGATATTGTGTTTGTTAAGCAATAGTATACACTACATACACAAATATTTGATTTAAAAAAAATTAATTATGAAAATTTAAAAGTTCATATTTTTTATATGGAGGGAGCTCTTTATTATTATTATTATTTATATTATTAATAATAATATTATATTGTTAGTAATCATTTATCTCTTTCTTTCATGTATAAAATGTAGCTTGAGATATGTTACATACAATCCAATTTAACTTTTGAGGGTTGACTTAATAATTAAAAATACTTAACTTTTATCTCAATTTATTTTTATTTAAATATTTTATTATTAATGTTTGATAGAGTAGCATATAAGTGTACAATATATATTAAAACAATAATTATTGTTTGAAAAATAGGTTGATTGTTTATTAAAAAGCTTTTCAATTAAATTGGAATGAAAAGTATCGGAGTATATGGGGTGGGGGTTGTTTGGGGATTTATTAGCTTGCGTGTATATGTTAACAATTTCTAGAGTGTATATCCATATCCTTACTAGTCAAACGAATACGTATTAACTCTTTGTTGAGTGGACAAACAGTATCATATTCGCAAACTAATAATTCCCTAAACCTAAGGAAAGAAAGGTTGTCGTTAAAAGACATGAGGTATTGATTTTGGTGGTCTCTCTTGAAAGTTCTAAAAGAATAATTTCATTATTAAATACTACTACGAAGTAGTACTTATAATTAGGGTGGTTAATGAGGCGATTCCAATTAAATTTAGGTCAATTCGATTTGATTCGTAAATTAAACGATTAGATCGAGTCGAGTCAAACAAATTTTGATTCAGGATAATGATCCGTAATAAGTTTGAATTACAAAACGGGCGAACTTCTATTCCTTTTTAATGTATTACTTGACAATAGTTCTAGGTTAATGTATATATTTATTAGTTATGACTTGTTTGGTATATAGTATAAATTAACAAAATGGATAAGTTTATTGAATTAAATGAGCGATTTACGAATTTAATTCACATGAATTGGTAATGACTTGATACCAGTTCGAATTACGAACCGGACAAATAACGTCGATCCCGATTAGACGAATTTGATAATCGGGCGTTAACGAATGGCTCTACTCGATAACATATATACGTATAATATAAAAACCTTTCCATTCATCAAGCTTACGGAATCACGGAATCACCTCGTGTATGTCTAGTTAAGAACATTCCCTTTCATTTAACATTTATCCACAAAAAAATGAATAAATAATGAATTTGATATTATAATTGTTAATTTCACACCGACGGATCCCACATAGAATTGATGATTCTAAACGCTTATCAGATTCATTCGGTTTATATTTCGATCATTATAAGCTCTGCTACCGATAAATGGATCGTGCTAGATTAATCTGACATAAATGTCAACAAGATTTCTATTACACGAGACTTTGATTATAATAGCACTCTCTATAACTGGGTCACTTGGCCGGGGAAGTAGCATTTCGGTCCGGTTCACAGGAAAATCGCCTCCCTCTGTGGGCGTGTCGGGCTGCCGCACCGGGGTCCCGCGAAGTTCGAGAGACTTGATCCGCCATAAGAGACTCCAAAAGCGCGATCATGCCGATCACAAACATCTAAATCCATCAAGTATTAGTATTTCAGATTTTAAAATAATATACCGTAATATACAAAATGCACAGAAAGTAATAAATTGAATTCAGGAATAAAAGTACCTACGTGGTGAGGTATTCATGTGACAAATACAAGCCTGAAATGACAGACTCTTACCTCTTTCGCTGATTGCGACAATTGTCACCATCTTAGTAACCCCCACCTACGGAGGCTTTATCCACTCAAGGCCTAATTTTCCTGCCTTCACGAAAGGCTATTATACCAGCTTACCTCAATCGAAATCATTTGATTCGATTTGTTTGAGTTTCAAGGGAATTGGATTTACTAATCTATTTGCCGAGGTATTAATCGTAAGTTTTCTTTTTATACGGTCAAACTATTCTGGGCTTCGTCTTTTGTAGTTTTCGCTGCGGCTATATCATCAAACCGATTGAGATTTTGAAAGCGGTGTCAAGCATGCTAATGGGCGGAGGTGGTCAAGCCGCGATGGTTTTAAAAACCTAAGTGGTGTGGGATTTAAGCTGTCGATGTTGTACTTATCGCAAGCAGTGAAAATGCATGCGCTTAGGATTGAGGGGTAAAAAGCGGTAGGATAAGTGGAGGAGGGGGGGTGTTTAGTTTCACAAATATGTTTTGTAATTAATCCCACATTTTAATATATACATAATTTAGGTTTTGCCCTTCATTAAAAGTCAATGGAAAAGACTAAATTTACTCCTACAAATTCTTAAACCTTGTTCAATTGAATTTTCGAATTTCTAGAATCAAGAAATTGGACGGATATAGTTAATCGAAATGCTTATATTCGAAACATCAAATTAAGTAAAGCGATTTTGTATTTGTGTTTTAAATCCCAAAAATGAAAATAAATCTGGTGGGCAAGGTGAAATAGGTTTTTTATTTGGTGGTGTGTGCCGAAAAAGTATCGAGGCAAAGACGAAGCAAAGGAAGCATAATGGCGCCTATGTTCCCCACATCGCAGCCCTGGGTGGAGAAATAGTAATCTCTTTGCTCTCCTTATCTGACGGAGAAGGGTATTATTAATTGAATTAAATATGAAATTATATGCAGCCGACCGAAGCAAGTGAAAGACGTGGCACACCAGGACGAGGTTGTTCCCGAGTCCTCACCAAATCTCCAGACCGCTAATGTAATGTACTTTTAATGTCTCTTCGATTTAACTAATTCTTTGGCATTAGGGTTTAGTAATTGTGTTGATATGCAGTGTCCACATATGCTCTTTTATGGGCCTCCCGGTACCGGAAAAACTACTACCGCCCTTGCCATTGCTCACCAGCTTTTTGGGTAAATGTTTATATTAATAATTGGCATTACATGATTCGATGGACTTAACAGCCCTTTTTCCTTACCTTTCAGACCTCAACTTTACAAGTCCAGGGTATTGGAGCTGAATGCTAGCGATGATCGTGGAATCAATGTAGTTCGTACTAAGATTAAAGATTTTGCCGCTGTTGCTGTAGCTTCTAGTCGCCAAGGGTACTCATGGCTATATACTCACTTTCTCATTTTACCTTCATTGCGTTTACTCATCTTCCTCCTCTATGTGTCCTTCAGTGGTGCTATCCCTGCCCACCTTTCAAAATCATAATTCTTTTGATGAGGCTGGATTCAAATGACTGGAAGATGCTCAGGAATGTTTTATACTCTGCCGTTGTAATCCTTTCTTTTTCAACCCCATAAGTTGCTACTGTACACTGCTTCTGGCCTTTTGCAGAATGCTCTATGGGCAAGAATTATGGAGACGGATTTCAAAAGTTACTGGCTAGATTCTTCTTCATTTGTAATTACATTAGCAGGTTACTGTTCTTCATAACTAAAATATCTTGTTTATCATCTTTCCAATCTCGAAGGAAGTCAAACTATCCAAGCCATTTGATCTGCAAGATTATTTTGTTAATTTATGTTTAAAGTTTGTGAGTTTGTTTTTTCGAGGGTTTATCACTCCGCCGCATTTGATAATTCGCTCTAGAAGATGCTATTCCCACACAATGGTCTAAATAGCTAGCTAAAGAAATATAAAATGGGATCCCTGGACTTTACTTTTTGGCTAATGTCCCAAAGGACAGTTCATGGTTTCTGAACTTTTCATGGTAGATTTTACCTCTTATTATTTGAAAGCAAGGTATAGTAGTAGGTAGTTTCTTCTATGATGAGAAGTGCAAAATATCGACTAGTTCAAGCATAAGTTCTATGTTATTCAGTTTGCTGTACACCATTTCCCCAGTTGGCGGCCAACAACAATTAACAACTTCAGTGATAACCTTGATTGGTACAGAATAACCTAAATCATATGCAAAATCTAGATGTGCAAACGGAATGTTGATGGTGTATTTGGTCCTTTCACTCAAGTTTAGTATGATCTTCTGAATGCATTGGGTTACGATTTTTAAAAAATTTATAGGATTACCGAGCTCTTGCTTCCAGATGTGCAAAATTCAGATTTAAACCACTTAATGAAGATGTCATGAGCAGTCAGGATATTGCACATCTGCAAATGAGGAAGGTATTAATCTGATCTGAGGCTGTGGTGCCAAATAGATGTGCGTAGTTTGTGCTTCCTCGGCCTTTGTTATCCTTAACGACAAGGGACATTTGCTATCAGGCTCTTCAATCACCATCCAAGGACCAAGAGCAATAACATACTTACAAGTAGGCTTTTTTTTCCCTATCCGATCTTTGGAGGTCAAGAGGAAATTTCTTTACATTTATGTCTTAGAAACTCCCTCAAAGCTGGCAACTCCTTTCATTTTTCTTAATATTTTTAGATATAGGACTGCCGAAGACTTTCAGATTTTATCTTGTCTTTTTCTGGTTCTGTGCTTAAGAACCTGTTGGTCCCTAATGCTGCCTTTCCATTATTTCAGAGTGCTGCACGCTTAATGTCTCTTTCTCTATCACATCCAGACTTAATTAATGTGTCTGGGGTAAGTAAAGATGTTGCCCTTTTCTGAAGTTGAAAAACATATACAATGAGCTGATCTGAGGTTGATTTGAGAGCTGATTTTTATTTTTATATTCATGTTCCTGACTCTCTTCTCTTTACCTCCTGTGGACATGCATTCTCGCTTATAACTTTTTTGTACCATTCTTTGTCTATCAGCTTAATGCCTTGCAAACTATTCTAAATTTAGATCTTTATTCTGATGCCTCCGAGAGACTCTCCTGTTCCTAAGAGGGCTTGCCCTGGCAGACAGGCTATCATCTTGAAATACAATACATGTTTTAGAGTATTTACTGCACAGTTCATTGACCTTAACTAATCCTATCTCAACGTTAATGGTTATTTAGATTTTCAAGCATCTACCTTTACGAAGCCCTCTGAAGAGCGCCAAGTGCAACTGAATCCCTGTTGCACTCCAAATTGGCACCATCACTCCAAATAAACCCTGGAAGCCTTTCCTCGTTGAGTTTAGTCAATTTGCTGCCATAGCTCTTACCATGAAGCCAACTCCAGAATTACTTCCCTTTATGGCTTATTTTAAATTGGCGTTTTCAAGGTGAAGCTTTTGATCATAGTCATTTTTATTCCTTATTAAAATTTATATTATCGTATTTTTTATTGAAAAATATTTTCATAATATAATAAGCTCTTGAAAATTTTAATAATATAATTTAAAAGTTGTTCATGGTCAAAGTTTCACCTCAAAACATACAAGAAAGCTCCCGCCTCGCTAAATGTGGCGGTGACGATAGATGTTCGCTTTAAATTCTGACCAAAGGCTACAAAATAGACAAATGAATTGGAACTTTTATATAGGAGCTAAATAGTAAAGACCTGCAGAGTTCACCAGGTGATGAAATGATTGTGCGCCATATCATTAGATTCCTTTAATAACCAAGACTGGAATATGCCGTCGACAGAGTAAAGACATTTAGGGAGCCAATTTGAATTAAAGATTTTGTAAATTATACCGATAGTTTTGCTCTTTAGCCCATGGGGGTCAAGCAATTAGAGTTAAGAACTGATAGCACATGACTTTAAGTGATCTACAACAACTTTTCTCCTTGTTACATGAAATGTGACTAATGTAGAGTCTCATTCAACCATTGAAGGAATTTGGTAATTGAAGTGCTGGAGCAGTTGTAGATCAACGTCATATGGTGTTTCTTCCCATTTTGTAGTTATTTCATTGTATTTGAATGATCCATATATGTAGGTTATTCCTGAGGAGGCTATTCAATCTCTCTTTCAGCATGTAAAAGTGGTCACTTTGACTTAGCTGACAGTGAAGTCAACAATGTAATTGCAGAAGGCTATCCAGTTTCTCAGATGTTGTCTCAGGTTCCATTATCTTGAAGAATTTCTGCTATATATAATATGTATTTGGCTAGACTCTCAGTTAATTCTCCTTCCAGTTATATGATGTCATAGTTCAGGCCGCCGGGTGTATCAGATGGAATGTGAAGGCAAGTGGATATGCAAGAAACTAGGTGAATCGGATAAGGTAGTTCTTCACTTCTTCACAAAGCTACTTGTAATTTGTTTTACTTGCTCTCATCTGTCTGGCACCTTGGCGGTAAAAGCTTTCTGGTTTCAACTTTATTTGAAGACCGAGAAGATAACATACATCCTTTTGTCGAGATAGTTCTTGAATTTTCACTATAGTACTTCAGATGTAAATATCAGACCTGCAGGAAATCACTCAATCCTATGGTGCGGGATGAGTAGACTTGGTAAATGCACGTACCTTGTTTCACCCATTGAGAGATAAGCAGAAACAAAATGGTTGTGATCTTACCAGATCTGTAACAACCAGTTTGACTAATCCTATTTGCTGAGCCAATGGTTGTATGATCACCGTTCAGTTTTGTTGTTTTCTTTATTAACGAAGTTTCTTCCTGAGAATTTTAAAATAGTCTTGAAGGAAAGTCTGTTAAGAGTTTCTGACGTATATTTCGTGAGTTTGCAGCCTGCTGATGGAGCAGATGAATACTTACAGCTGCTTTGCTTCTGTATTACGTGTTGGATCATCAAGACCCTTACTTAAAAGGTGAAATCCATTACACTAATAGCTCCTTGAGGTTCCTCCTATTTATGTTTATCATGGAGGAGTTAATTGTCAAATATGCTTTAATTTATTAAAGAATTAAAGTTTTCCTTTTAACCATTTCATCAATATCCTTTCTGAAACAATAGCTTCCATGTAATATTGAAGCTAGTTGAGTTTGTCTTAGGTTGGTTTAATGAGATGTATTTATTGCAATAGGAATTAGTTATAGAGTGGTAGTAGGAGAAAAAAGACGATGCATCATCATGTTTAAATGAGTTTAATAAGGTATGACTTGATGAGTTGAAACGAGGTGGAGAAAGGGCTGAAAAAATCTAATGACTTGAATTTATTTGATAGAGCAATAGTTGGACATTTGGTAATTTAATATAGGTTTAATTGTTTATATACCCTTCAATTATCATAATCATCTCATTTTAGCTACTTAACTATTTTATCATTTCAATTTATTTCATAAACTATCCATCATTTCATTTTATCAAAATGGATAAAGATGACGAGTATCTCTATATATAGTAGTAGATAAACATGTAAATGGATAAAGATGACAAGTGTCTTTGTAGTTTGTAGTAACCAAATCCTCCTTGCTCTAAAGTTAACTCTGAAGGGTCAACTTGCTCTTCTTGCTCTAAAGTTCATCCTTTCCGGAATCTTGCTGAGCAGCTGTGTCCTTGTTCTTCTGAATAAAATTAACCATATCCTCCTTGGTCCGATCGCCTTCATACTGTGATATTTTTCCACTTGCCGACTTAAAGAACAACGTCGGATAACCTTTGACATCGAAAGGTCCGTGTGGATAATCATTAGTAGTAGCATCCTACAAAAAACAAACCAGAGCTAATCCATAAAAGACGAATGAATCTGTATATATAGTCAATTTCACAACGGAAACATGTAGGTTGCAATAACAGAATACACTAACATGAGTCTTTGTGAATTTCTATTGGAGGCTTGCCTAATACCAAGTCATCTTGCCAGTAATGTAAGTGAAATTAATACAATGACAGAATGGTACTCTTAGAAATAACAGTTGGCCTATTCAACAAGTAAAATTAAGGTTAAGTAGGGTAACTACTGACATCCACACAAACGTTGTGGTTTTATTAGTCAAGTATTGTTTAACATTTTCTTTATGATAAAAATTAGATATGAATATGAAATTACTATACATGACTCGGGAGAGCAAGGGCAAGTTGAATCTTCAACATCTACGGTTTTCTTTCTCATCATGATGGCCCAAGCATATAAGATGTAGATTAGGAAGAGTCAGAATGATACTTACAATTTTTGCTATCACAACATCTACGTCACCTTGAAATGCAACAGCAACTTCATCCAATATTGGAGCCAACTTTTTGCAATGACCACACCATGGTGCATAGAACTCTAATAGAACTGTAACAGACATTATTATTGTCAAATATATTTGGTACAAGAGTTTTCACGTCTTTTGGAGTCAAAAAATTTATATTTTCCGATTCTTGGATATAACGATAAAGTTTATAAACCAAACGCATCATTACACTCTATGGTCTTTATTTCTCTATCAGAAAGAAGAATGGGCCCAAGACTTCACGCCGGCCAATCTGTAAACAACCCCTGGGCCATCACAAGCGTAAAAGCCTAAATACTACCCAATCCCTCCTACCTAAATTAATACCATTTAACCTCTTGTGGCGATTGTATCATGGCATGTGCTATATGGTACAAGAGTATCGATGCATTATAGTGAAAAGAGTTACGATGTTGAAACTCAAACTAACTTCAGATTCCTTTCATTATCTGAGAGAAAATTGTCGAATGGAAATAAGGATAATGACACAAAGTCGCACTTTGCCCCACAAATATTATCGGTTAGCTAAATTCCGTATTTATTACCAAAAGCCAGACTTTATCCCCAAACTAACTTTTCCGTCTGCGAATAATCGAAATAATATCGACGTTGTTGGACGGGAACGGACGGAAAAACACTAAAAATTTATGGATTCGGTACTCGCATCGATACTCACGGGCCAATAAAGATATAAAAAATACTATATATTAAAATATAAAAAAGCTCTCACATGTTTCCAACAAAAAAAATAAACACTTTAGTGAAATATCTTAAAAGAGCAACAAAATAAGTTACTGAATCCAGTAACTCATTTTCATCAATTTTGCATAACTATTTTCTCACTTTATTGGAACTAAAATAATTAATTATATTAAAAATAAGATACTTTTATGACTTTTATGAAAAATCATAAAAGTAATCACAACGTAAAAATAAATGAATAGTAATTAATAGACATACCTTTGTGTAATATGTAGTGCTATTTAAAACTCTATATTGGGTTATGCCAAGAAAGGAAAGACATACCATGTTAAAACCCCTAACAATGTTTTTTATATTTTATTTTTATTTGGGCTTCATTTTATACGGGGACACGTATAGACACAAGGAAACGCGCTTCGAAACGCCACGATCACGGCTACGAACGCCTCTATATATACGCTCTCTCGGCCCCTACTCGGGCCTCGAGACGTACTGACGCCCTCCCCTGCCTCCCCACGCCGCTCGGGACGGGGTCTAAGAGCTAATCAACCCCGTGTTTCCTCGGTTTCCCAAGTAAATCTAAACATCTTCTGCATTAAACGCGACGTGCTAGTTCGGGGATCAAAATGCAACTTTTGGGTGCCACTCTATGACCAAACCGGCAACTCTCAAGCTGTAGCATTTAAATCTAAAAATATTACTTGGGGACCAAAGCGCAACTTTGTGCCACTTTACGACCAAACCGCTACTACGACACCATTCTTAAACAATCTCGACGCCACTATCCCATTATTCTGAGGTTGGGTACAGTGAGTTCAAATAGAAGAACAAGACAAAGAAAGAAAAACAAGCACATAACACTTGGATTATAAGTTCACAAGGAAGTGGATACACATATAAACAAGAGAACCACTTCATAGATTCTTGGATTATCATCTATCAATCACAAATTCAACTTCAAATTTTCTGTTAGATGATCAATTCGGTCAAAATTATTAAGGAGGATCAGAGTGAATGTTAAAATCAAGAAGCCATTGATAGGTACCATTTTTCCCAGAGTTGAAAACCATGTCCTCGAGGTTATCAGCAACAACCACCTTAACAGGTTTATTGTTAACTTTAGGAATAGCTTCTGACTTTTTGTATGGCTGCAATTTCCCATCCTGCAAGAATATAGGCAGATTAGATTTGAAAGTAACGAAGAACAAAGATGGGGACAGGGTATTGGGGAATATGAAATTGAGCAGGAAATTCTGCAACTTAAGCAACTACGTGCCACCGAAAATGGAATTCATGTTAAACAGTTGAATAGTAGGATATGCTATAAAACCAGTAAGGACAAACAAATTCGTTACATACCACAAAATCCTTAAGTAATGAGGGAATATGATCAGGAACCACATTTGCTTTTAGGTACTTCTGTCCATCGTTGGTTTGAATAATGACAAGAGGTACCTGCTCTTCTTGAAGTCCGAAATACTGTTCAAAGTATGGAAAAAATTGTTAGTAATTTAATATATATACCAATAAGAAGCTAACATAAATATGCATCGCTAATGAAGCCAACCTGGAAGGCACCTTGACTAGCCTCAACATCCCCAATGAGGAAACTTACACCTTGTCCTTTGAATTGCTCGGCAACGTCACGATATTTTGAGGTGAAAGCATCAGAATTATCACTGCTGAAGTTTAGAAACATCATGGCCTGTAAACAGAAATGTGGACCAAGGAAATGAAAATGCCATATATGTTGACAAGGAGACAATTATCAGCGCAATACAATATTACATGGAACTCAAAAGAATTATATAGTTAGAAAACCTGCAATAACTTTACTCCAAAACAAAAGCAATGAGGGAGAAAACTTTCACTATGATAAATTTTAATGATACTCGTCTACAAGACTAAATTACTTCACCTTAGCATTGGGACTATTGAAATACTTGATAACATAGGGATGGTTGTCGGGATCCTTGTTGAAGAGAGTAACAAGTGGGGTACTTGATGCTTCAACAAGCTTCTCCAGAACATCAACATTGAACTCCTGTGATGGTTTATTACATTATTTTTCACATGTAGGCTCACCAAATAATCTCTTATTTGAAGGGGAGAAATGCTATACTTCAAAATCGACAAGAAGTTCATCAAAGGGTTTGAATAATCTGATAATAGGCCCAGAAAGTGATGAGTCGCCATGTGGAAGTCAGTTTTAGTACTGTGGTGTGAGCAAAGTCAATGCTGAAGGCACCGCTCTTGCCAGGGTTGTAAATTTTTCGAACTTCTCCCCAGAGAAGTCTAAAACACCCTAACCTAAATTTTATTGTTTAAAATCCTGAGCTGATAAATGAAAGAGTAATGGAGGCGAGTACAGGAGGCACTGACAATGGTTATCTTTTTGAGGTTGATAAGAGCAGCAACATCTTCGGGGGATCGAATTTCAGCTGAGGCTGGAGCAGTTTGTTTGTTGACATAGTCAACGATGCCTTGTGCCTCCCGTGGCCCTTTATAGTCTTGGACGATGCTGCCGCCAAATCTAAACATCTTAATGGTGGGGAAGCCCTTAACATCGAATGATGAGGCAAGCTTCTTATTGTGGTCCTCGTTTGCGTCCACTTTGGCAAGAATAACCGGAGGCTCATTTTCACTCAAAGCCTTTGCAGCTTTCTCCCACTGCAATTTTTATAAGACATGATTAATCATCCAAAATCAAAGAAATGAAGTTTGAATTTGAAGGGTACCTCGGGGGCAAGTTTTCGTAGAAAAGCTCCACACCTATAATATTATACGGAGTAGTGATGAGAATAGAAAGGAGTATCAAAATGAAATGGAAAGAGAGACGAATATACCAAGGGGCGTAGAATTCGACCGCAATGAAGTTTTGTTTGAAAACGAATTCAGTGAAGTTGGAGGCGTCCAGAGTCACCACGTACTCCTCTGAAGCCACTCTGGATAACCAAATCATCAACAACCCAACCAACATACATGAACACGCCATTCCAAAGGGCCTAGGTGAGAGCAGGGTTAGGAGAAGCTTATGGATCGAGTAGTAGGCGTGGTGTGGAAATACTCAAAAAATTGGAAGCATTTGATCTAAGTATTTAAAATCTTATCATCTTTTTAATTTTTTTTAGTATAAATGACACCCTTTCTATATAAATTATCTAAACTACTCTCGTAAAAATCTAGCACCATTTTCCTTCATCTTCAACCTACCCCTACCCCCACCACACCACACCACCGCCTCACCACCCCCACCTTCCCTCCTCCCTCCCTCCTCCCTCCTCCTCTGCCTTCCTCCCTCTCTCGAACACCAGAACCCTCCCCCCCCGACCCCCTCCTCCCTCACTCCGACTCCGCATCTACCCCTCTCTTTCCCCCTCCCTTGAATTACACGACCCCCCCCTTTCCCCACTTCGCAACCTCCCTCCCCGTAAAACCCGCACCCCCTTTCCCCGTTGCAATTTTAGCTTTTAATCGGGGGGCAGGCCTTTGATTTCAAAGTGATATATACGGTTTTCATTTTTGGGACCAAAGGGGATGCTTTGGAGGAAAAGGATAAATGGGCTCGTTTGGGAGCTCGATGGTGGCCGTGGTTTGATTTTTGAGCGGGAATCATGTCATAGATTTTTAAACTATATATTTTAGACAATCATGGTAGCATTGACGGAAATATTACTGATATACGAAGATAAATACAAATTCATAATTCCGATCTTAAAGTGCATATTACATTATTTAGATACAAAAAACATATATTTGCTGGCCATATGAATAAACGTAGTACTTACATCAAGCAAATGAGCAAATTCCACTAAAAGTCTCCGACACGCTCAAATTCACAACGTGAATTTGACTTCCTTTCCAAATTCTTGTTGTAATAATATCACCGTATGATATCTCTAATGTCCACACCAGAGGGGTTGAATCAAGAACTAATTTATGCCAAGAAACGCTTTATTTAACAAAACTGTAAAACTCCCAAAATTTCGGGGAGAATTTCGTCAAAAAAGGCTACTTTAGGGTTTTCAGGATAAAAATTCTTTCAAAAACTTCATGATGAAATTCCTAAAGCTCATTATATGTGCTAGGTTAAACAAGCCCTCGAGCAAGAACCCAAGCAAGATACTGACTCGTTAACTCTATTAGTTCGCTAAGACACTAATGAGTTGCTATCGCAGTTAAACTCATTTTAATTAAGCTTAATTAAATAGTACTCTAGTCAATATCACACCTCTTCAAGTTATCGATAAATACTTGTAATTACCTCAAGAATTTAAATAACTATTTTAATTGATCTCTATTTGTTCACCGATATTCTACATAAAATGTAATCCCTTTGTAAATTCCAGAAATACATTTTCAATTATATATTTCTTTGACTACACATGAAATATAACTCAATCGCCATCAGACAAGGCTGACCTTCTGTGCTCGATAATAGTAAGCTTGTATAATAATAATAATTGACCAATTACTATTATTATAACGATTAATGAGTGCATTCTGCAATCAGCCATAACCCTTGGTAAATTATCATGAGAACCCACACTAGTAATATACAATTACTGTTGAACACTAAGTTCTAGCTAATCACATTTAACCTAACTCGTGAATGAATTTGATACACAATTGTCGCAATCGGCACAATAAATGAATCAATTCTCATTGATTTCCAACACTCCCACTTGCCCTTGACTTATCATTTTACAATTCCCTTTATCACGCGACATCTCAAATGTAGGCTAACTATAAGAAGTTTGCCGCTTTAAACACCCACAACTTTTACTCGAGTATGAATCGAATAAAAGATTAATCCCACAAACCAATCGCCAATCACAGAGGGCTCGAGATCTTCCTTGTATATCAAGGACGGATAAATCCCTCCCAATATATCAACATCTATCGCTATTAATTCTCATCGGCAGGTAACTCCAACATACGCCTTTTATAATCCCCGCTTGGGTGCGACGCTTCGTCATAGTCAAAGTACGTAGCTCAGATAACACGTATAGTTATATATCATAGGTCTAAGAATCGATTTAACCTAAAATTTTAAACAAATATCATAGGACACGTATATACATATCTTCTATGAATTGCTTCGTCATACCACCTCCCTGGGCCACCGTAATCGGCAAAATTTACCTGTATCATCTAGTCCTGTTAACGTGATCAATATCGATCACTAATCAAAAAAAACACCACGTTACTATACGATGCTTGGCTCTAACTATCAAGATTCCACTCAAGGCCTTTTGGCTATCCTATGTTTCTAGGCTCAAGAGGCGTAATTAATGTACCATGTTACCTCTCTAGAAAACATAGACTTCAATCTGTGATTTAACCTTTCTACCTACCTAGGATACACTACATGTATATTATATGTAAATTTAAAACATATAGACATAGCAAACAAATATATTAAAAATATAAGAAGAAGCAAGTATTATTCAAATACTTGTTCACATAACACAATAGATACATACTCCGATCTCCACTTAACCTAACACCACCGCGACATCCGCCTAAGACCTATGTTCGGCCGTGACGCCATCACGCTTTGGCCCGAGATTTAGTGGTTCGTAGCGGCCTACGATTGGCCTCTCGTTACTTTTACATGCTTTGATATCACCTCTATTAAGCATATCTCTAATTAGTGATACTTCGTGGCACGCAAGCTGGATTCGCAGGACGCGCCGGGGTTCTTTAACAGCTATCGCCCCAAAGATTTGCCACAAAGTAACTCAATCGTCCCTCAACGCTAGGTACTACACCTCAAGCCTCGGGCCACGAATTTCTTAATCCACCATGCTTCTTAGCGAAGCCTGTGACGCTACGATGTACTGTGACTGTGTGGTAGAATCGGCAACAAGATCGCTGAACTCCTCCAAGATACTATCGCCTCCAATCGGGCTGGCATTAAAATACATACCTGCATCGGGAACGATAACTGCCTCTGCTTTGAACCGGCATCGGTGTACCCGTGACTACTAACTCATCATTCCTTACAATTCATATACCAAGAAAGCATCTTTAGTTCTTCCTCGTATACTTCAGATGCATTCACCGCAATCCAAAGGGTTCTCACCGGATTAGCTTCGTATCTAATCGGGTTATACTCAAATAAGATAATAATAATGTGCCCTAGCGCATACGCGACATACACGATGGATCCTATAGCCAAAGCTGCAAGGTACATCTCTTTCATTTGTTCATCTCAAAGACTAAGAATGTGGGAATATCAATCGTGCTCACGAAATAACTCCATGTCTCACGGGAGATTACCCTTCTTGGAATTACTATGTCAACCTTTGCGCATCTTATCTCACATGTATCCCGACAAAGTCCAATCGCCTTTCCTCGCCCGACCGATGGATCTTTATTCCAAGTATATATTGTGCTTCGCCTAAGTCCTTCATTGAGAAACATTTACACGGCCAATCCTTGACTGAGTTCAGTAACTCTACGTTGTTTCCAATGATAAGTATGTCACTCACATACAGACCATGAACGATACGTAACTCCCACTTACATTCTTGTATACACAAGACTCTTCTTCGCTCTCGATGAAACCAAAATCTTTAAATCGACCTGATCAAAACGCAGATTCCAACCGCTGAAGTTTTAAGACCATAAATGGCCTTTGCAACTTGCATACCTTCTTAGGGTCCTTGCATGTGAAAAGCCCTGAAGTCGCACTATATATACATCCTCCTCTAAATTTCCATTCAGAAGGCAGCCTTTACATCCATTTGCCATATTTCATAGTCACGAAAACGCAAAGAACGGCTAAGAGATTATCCGATGGATTTTAAAGATAGCCATCGGGCGGAAGTAGCAAGCCATTAAGTTCACGCCGCGAACTTGTTCGAAACCTTTCACTACAAGTCTTAGCTTTGAAAACATCGACGCTTCCGCCTTTATCATGTTTCTTCTAAATACCCATTTAAATTCAATGTGGCGAACCCCATTTGGTAAATCCAACAAGGACCAAACTCGCTCTCGTACATAGAATCCATCTCGGACAGAGATTTGCTATTTGCCATTTGTCGCAAGATCCTTGCTATTCATTGCTTCTTTGTAAGAAGTGGGCTCAAGCCACTTTCAATGATGAAAGCTTCACCATACCGGCCTCGTTCTGCGGGCGATCCCCGCTGATCTCCTGTGGTCGGGTTCTTCCACGCCTCGTGATCAAGAACTGGTCTACCATGCAAAGGCGTTCCACTCCTTATGGCGTGTCGATGCCTCTCGCATTAGATGCATCGACATTGACTTTACCGCCTTGAGCTTCATCAAGATGAACACCATTACTTCTAAATTTTCTCGATGCAGCCACCTTTCAAGGAATACTCCCCGTTTCTAGTAACGGCGTTTTATTCTCCTCAGCTCGTGTGTAAGTAAGAACTAACCTGCTTCCCTTGGATATCCTGTATGAAATAAATAGTATTTATCGCATTTTAAGCAAGTTTATCTTTTGTTAATCTCTTAACATAAGCTTCACAAATTTCCAAATCTTTAGAAAACCCAACTTGGAATCTTCCCAACCACAGCTCACGGGAATTTTATCCGACTCAAGTTGACATCTTGCTTAAGGTGCCGCTTAGAAGTGCATATCCTCAAAATTAATCAGATCGATAGGCTCATCATAGATCGAACCATGTCAAGAAGGGTTCGATTTCTCCTCTCGACACGCCCATTATGTCGCGGGCGTTTCCCGCTGAGCCGAAGCAAGTAAACAATACGCTAATTCTCTAAGACGAGTATCAACTGTGAATCAAATATTCTCCACCCTACTCCATCGAGAATCTTTATTGTCTTGTTCAATTGGTTTTGTACTTCATTTTGGAACTCCCTTGAATTTCAAAGGACTCGTGTTTCAGGTCTCATCGTATACACAAAACCAGATCTATCAGAGTCAATGTAAGAAATGCAACGGCATATAACCTCCTCGGCAGACGTGTTCATTGGCCCACACATACATCGCTGTGTACGACCCCCACAAATCACTTGCCCTTTCATTTAGTTCTCGCTGAAAGGCATTTGGCCGTATTTTGCCTGTAAGGCAAACCTTCACACTTATCGCATTTATTCATAGTCTAAACCTTCAAGTATTCCAATCGAGCGGAGTTTCTTGATTCGTTCTGGCACGCGAATTCTACCGCACGCCATAGTATGTTTCAGTTTAAGTCGTTAGACTTATTCCGCTTTTAAGTTTATGTTATATGATCATTAATCATGTCTAAACGTATGTAATTATTTGAAGTGGAGGCACTAAATACTACTCCCATTCCCGGTGATTCAAAATTCATCTGATGGAAAATGTGAAAAAACCATCATTATTCAAAACAGAATAGAATAATATTCCCGCAAATTGCAGTACATAGTAAATCGGAGAGCAAGTTCAAACAAGGCCCGCAAGGGTTCTAAACTAACGGATCCTTAATGCAAGTGGCCGCAACCTTCGCGCCATTTCCCACACGTTGCATCCATTTCCTCTTTCTAGCCTCTTCTACTTGGACTTGAGTTCTGACATTACGACAAATACGAGAACCACAACCGGTGTCTAGCACCCACTTGGCAGAATTAGAAGTTGTAAAAACTTAATAACATACATACCAGAGTCGAGCCGTCGTGGCACCATTCTTCCTATCATCTCATAACTTCCCGCAGTCGACTTCCAACACCTAGGTTTCCGCAATAATGACACTTGTCATCCTACCTAGCTCCACCCTTTCCAAAGAACTCGGGGATTACTCGAACCCTGGTTTCGCTGCAAACTTTCTTCTTCTTGAATTTCTTCTTGTTTCGACCACTGCAACGTGCGAGTAGGTTTTAGTCTTACCTGTGTCTGCCTTCAAAGATTCGTGATCATCTTATGCGCTTCGCTTGTAGATAACTCAAACTTGCATATTGAAGTTCATGACAAATCGAGAGAATTTGTCCGGGAAAGAGACTTCGTGACGGTATCCACGCCCGCTTCGAGACACTGTGCCTGTGGCGCCGTAGCCTACTCACTGCCAATCATTTTAATGATACGAGGGCTTGCTAATTCGCCCGTTTCCCCAAATTTTGTCAGCCCACGAGCAATGCATGCTGTCATATCTCCTCGCTTTCTAGCTTCCTTCGAATAATTCCTCAAGTTGCCGGGTAGATATGTCATACGCCGCCACCTTTTCATATCAATTTGGAACGAAGGTTCCATATTGGCGTTAATGCAGATACGGGGACCACAAGATCGCACTGTGCTTTTGTGGGATCCCTTCCACGGGAGGCACTATCATTAGGTTCTCTCGCAGAACCTTATTGTACCAGCCACGCATTCGGGCCCTCTCGCTTGCACGACTGCTCTCGAGACCACCTCGTCAAAATTCGAAAGATTCAGCCTTGCACTTTCAAGTGCCTGAAGTTTTAGCCTCAGGAGTACAATAAGTATACCAAGAAACTATCATGCTAAAAACACTTACAACAAATTGTAAAACTAAATACTAATACTTCCAAATCCTTATCAGAACATATTAAGATCAAGACTCATTACACTTAAATCTCAAACGGCAACACTCGCTTACATTTTGAATCCAGCTTATAATAGTAGGTTGTCAACCAATTATAAACCACATAACTCTTTATGTGTCACTAGCACCTCTCAAGATACCCAAACATTCTCAGATCTTCTGAAACTGCTAATTAAAACCAAAGTTGTTACTTGGATTGGATCATCCGAAGCCCACAAAGTTACTGAAACTACTCTCAACATGATCCATTGTCATATCAAACGCAACATTACAACACCCCGCCACGGGTGCGCCTAATCGATGCAAATTGACAAGACAACTTTAAAATTGGCTTCGATACTTGCTTTTAAATTTTAATTGGTGAGATTATTATTACTTTGTTTTCATTTACTCACGATACTAGCATATAATCAAGCAATACATGCAACATGAAAAATAAAACAAGTAATGATTCAAGAGATATAATATATGGCCCTTAGAACTCATTACAAGTATTTATCAAATACTAACATAAGTCCTAATTCTTGTATCTTGTACTGATCCATCCGAGTCCGCCTAAGTACCACCACCGTGAAACGATCTTCAATATTCTACTTGTTACAATATTTATATACTAACCATCTAAGATGCCTGCAGTTCAGTAAAACAATAAATAAATAAATACGTTAAAAATATGACTCTAATGTCATTTACAAATAAATTACCTAAGTTCAAGCAGACCTAAAAAATAAATAAATGGGCCATATCTATATACTCCTCCATTCCAATCACCATTAAAAATATAGCAATTTATTAAATCATATAAATGAACTTACTAAATATTTTTAATGGTGAATGGAAATGCATGTTTGTAATTAGCAAATTAATTAATCCATGTATCATTAAAAGTGGTGGCGGCATTTTTAGGGTTTTTCAAGGGAGTAAAAAATTTCAAAAACTTATTTATTTAAAAACTCCTAAAAGTTTGAGATAGTAATAGTTAAAACAAGCCCGATAAGAACCTGCTAAGTATTAGCTCTTCGAATTAACTCCCCATTAGTTCGCTACAAGAATGAAATAAAGACGAATAACTATTTAATTGCTTAATTAAATATGAGTCAATACTAATAATCTTTCAAGTTATCATAAATACTAATTACTTCCTCGGATCAATTAAATAACTATTTAATTGATTCTATTTGTTCAATCGATATTCTTACATAAAATGTAAAGTCCTTGTAATCGAGAAATATATTTCTCAATTATATATGTTCTTTTAATTTCATACATCAAATATAACTCAACGCCATCAGATGTGTGTGTGACCTTCTAGGCTCAGATAATAGTAAGTTGTATAATAATAATAATTGACCACTACTACTATTATAACGACACGAAGTAGCATCTAAAGAATCGCCATAACCCCTTAAATTATCATGAACCCACACTTAGAATATACAATTACTAAGTTGAACACTAAGTTCGATAATCATCACATTTAACCTTAACTCCTGAAACGACCGATACACAATTGTCGCAACGAAAGAATAATAAACGAATCAATTCTCATTAATTTCCAACAAGTGTCATATGGTGACAAACGATCGGCGGAGTGGCATTGTAAATTAAATTTTGGCTCAAACGGATGCTGGCCTTCCCAATTCTCCGGAAAAACATAACTCACTCCCCATCCCAATCTCACCCGGGGAACCCGTGGATCCTACAAAAATTATTACTTCAATTATTTTTATCTCTCAACAACAAAAAATTAAAAATTGACTAAATGACGCATTTCAGGCAGTACAAAATCCGAACCGATCGTAACCGACCAAACCGAACCTAAAATAACCGAACTAATTTAGGTTTGGCTCTTTGAAATAACCGAATCAAATGTGATTTCTAATTCATGTACATTTTTCAATTTTTATTTATTATTTTCAAAATCTTCAGATTTCAGATGCGTATATTTTAAAAAAATGGGAATTTAATTTAATCGTGTTCATTATTGATATAATGAACAAAATATATATAAATCTTTCTAAAACTAATAATATAGGGAATACAAAGATATGTAAAATACCGTATCGTGCATTTGAATGCATTATTATTGATTGTATAATTAATCTTAAAATGAGTTCATTGAAATTACATGGATTAAAAGCGGCCTCTAGTAATTTTAATTTTGAGTTCAAGCATTTATATGCTCAAAAATTGTCTCAAAACCGAAATTTAACCGAATCGAATCGACGAGATCCTATAGGATTGAACCGATCGAACCAAACCGATGAGGCTCGGGCTCGGTAGAATCTCAATAGGTTCGGTTCTAGTTTTGACTCAAAACCAAACCGATCCGTATATACCCTTAAATGTCAAGACAATGTATTGCATATTAGGTCTAACTACAAACGATTATTTAGGTAATCAGACTACATATATTTTATTTTGTGAAATAAGTAAAAGGAGTGTAATAAGTGGAGTTATGGGATTCAAAGTGGAAATCCTCTACTACAATGAGCATGTAATGAAAGAATGTAGGGATATATAGACGAATGCGAAGACTATCAGAATCTTTAATCAGTTAATGGCAAATTCCTCTTACTAAAATGATCTATGGAGTAGTTTTCAGATTATTTATGATCTGTTTGTTTTGGAAAGAATTAAGAGAATCAAGTAAAATTTAATCATTTTTTTTTTGTTTGGGAACGTAGATACTCCATATGAATTTTGCTCAGGAGAGTATTTTATCTCTCATTCATTCCCATTTTCCCTAAAATTATTACCTTTCTAAATCAGGGGAGAAACGGAGGAGAATTCTTTATCATTCTCTCATCCTAAAATTATTATATCCAAACAACAATACAATTTATTTTCCCTGGTTTATCCTGACTCTCTTTCCTTAGGATAATTTTAAATATTTTCCTTCTCTTTGTTCCACCCTCATTCAAACAGGACATTAATAATAAGGGGATGGAGAATAAAGGATGTCAAATTAAAAATTATATAATATTTTAATTATTATAAAATGCTCTCACATGTTAAGTTATTTTAAATATGCCTCACAAATTTTGTAATTACATAATTTATTTTTGGCCCTCGTATTATATGAAATTTTATATGTTTTAATAAAAAGATACATTTGGGGACATCCCACAAAAGATAAATAGTACATGAGGCACCGAGAAAAGAGAAAGTTCGTAAGTGACAAAATTCTAAAGATGACAAAGTTCAGGGGACAAGTTAAAAATTAAACGATAGTTCAGGGGGCAAACGGCTAATTAGCCTCTTCTTAACATAGTTTAAGTTCATCGGAAAAGAAATGTGTAAAAGATCTAATGATGTCGTTGAATGCATCAATCAAGTCTCGGATTTGTTAAGCTCCATCGCAAGCTTCCAAATGTATCATTCATGACGACCAATTTTTTCTTTGTTTGATTCCTCTCTAATGACTATAATGTTGGAAATATATATGAGATATTTAAAATAGAGTCCGTTGAACAATTCGATTGTACAACCGATTAACTCATTTAAGTTTAAGTTCATATATAAGTTCGATTAAATTGTAATGTTCGTATTGTGATACTTCCAGATGACACTGCAAGCATGATTGGCCATTGTGTCCGCTTCATAACTAATATACTAACATATGATGTTCCGTTAACATTTATTAGTATATGGCTTATGTCAATCGAGCCTAAAAGGTCACACACATACAACGAAATCGAGTCATAATTTAATTATAAACTTGCGGGATTTAAAATGGAACTATGTAAGAACATTGGGGCAAATTTCCAATTGTTGGAAATCCTGTCTCGACTATGACGGTTTAGTGGGATATAGTTTCTGAATTTTCCTTGTAATATTTCATAATATTCTTACCCAACCACTTAATGCAGCCTTTATTTTAGTGGATAAGAAGCGAGAAGATTCTAAACACCCCTCCCTTGCTGGGCTCGACTAAAACAAGGCTGAGAAGTGTAGAGTTTTTGTTTAATCCTCCATAAAACCTCTAAAAAGTAGGATTTTGATGCATATATAAATGCTACCTGAGAAGAAACTTATTCATTCACTTTTGATATTCACACTTTGTGAAAAGAAAAAGTTCTCTCCTCCTCTTCTTGTTTGGTCGACTAAGAGCTGAGAAAACCTTTTGATTTTTTCAAATTTCAACCTCTTCCATAGTTTAATATTTTAAAGAGTTATAAAACTCCCGAAGGGACTTGTTCGCTCGTTGGTGTGGACAATCTTAAAGGCATTCTACTTTGGATTCTCGGGATCTTCATCACAATATTCCGCTGCTATTATTCTGATTAGTCCCGAAGAACGGTACATATATTATTTCTTAATTATTTTTATACAACCTGTGAGTGATCACTTTTTATCTCGAATTCATAATATTATTAGAATATTAGTTTATATGTTAGAAACACCAACAAATGGCCTCGTGAGCTGTGTTATTAGATCAGATGGCAATTATTATGATTCATGAATTCTATAAATTTGAATATATGCTATATTTTGCTTTCTGTTAATCTTTAGTCCCGGGTTTACATGTCCAAAAGTCCAACCGAATGATAAACGGGCCGAGCCAAAAGACGGGCCCGATTATGTTCGAACCCTAGGGTTCGAAAACCCTAGGATTCGAATGACCATCGCCACCTTGGGCGGGGGCGGACGAGCCGACGCCTCCCCGAGGGGCGGCGTGTGAATTCAAATCTATACTTTCGAGAGATACAACAATTAATTAGAAAATTATTCCTTAGTATTACAATATATTAATCTTTTAAACCGACGAATCATTAATCATATTTATAGAATTCATATATTATGGATTCGAATCCCATGATCACTAACTATTAATCATATTTACTGAAGTTTACATGTCCCGAAGATTCAAGAAGATATGCAAGTCTACGTATCCATCATGGACTGAAGCAAAGATTCAGAGTTGGAATTTTCAAGCTTCAACGAAGCAATCAAAATTTTATATTTTCTAGAACGAAGAAGATTCTCTTTGCATATGCTAAGGAAAGCTGGGAGCCATATCAAGATTTGCGGATCCCCGTATGTAGACGACATACTAATCATTGGAAACGAAGCATACCTACGCTGAAGTCAACAAAGCTCGACTATGCAAATGTTTCAATTATGACCCATGAAGCCCAATATATTCTTGGAATCAAAATATGGCATAGATCGATGTAAAAAGTCTATCGATCGAGTCGAACAATTTATATCGAGCAAGTTTCTACATAGATTTCACATGGAGGGCTCCAAGAAGGATAATCTTACATGGAATATCTCGCCCATTCCGATAGTCCCACTACGTAACCCGAGATAACGCCGCATTTGTGCAAGGTTCCATATGTCTCGGCCATACGATCCATCATCTACGCCATGCTGGTACACTACTGGGACAAGCCGCTTCACGCTGGAGTTTAAAGCCGCTACTAAATCATGTCCAGCAACGTATCGATGACTGCAAAGCCATTTTTAAAGTAAAATCGAGAAGAACTAAGGATGTATGTCTCATGCACAGTGCCGGAGGATGAGTCATATTTGGTTACACCGATGTCAGCCTCCAAACCGACAAAGACATTCTGTATCTCAACTGCTATGTATTCCTCGGGCCGAAAATGGAGAAAATGTCTTGCACAAGAGCAAAGTGCCTGCGGGTCATCTCCAATCCATTTAAGTACACGGCGATCGGTCGAAAGGAAACTTGCCGGGTTAAGAATTCCTGCGGAGCGAAATAATTTGGTACCCCAGCATCGGCACTCCAGCCAACCATTATGCGAGCAACACTGTGAAATTTCTCAAGCTTAAGGAACCAAGGAGTAACCGTCCAAGTACGTGATCGTAAAAATACCATCTCATTCGGGAAATAAATTGAATAGAGATTTAGTATATGTAAAGTAAACACGCATAACAATTTAGCAAAACACTCTTGAACTAAATTCCTATCTAAATCCTATGATGCTACTACACAACGGATCGAGAAATGTATGTGAATGGTGCTAGGTTCAGTGGGAGCCAGTTTTCTTTATAAATATTTCAATTGTCAAGACAATCTATGAATTTCTATCTTCTAAATTCAATAAATATATTTACCATTCAATTAAGATTCTTGGGATGATTTCGAGATTATTACTACACCCCGGGGTGTTGCCATGCTATCGAGTATGGTTTTGATGGGCTATTCGCTCTTCTGAGCTGAGTGATGTATTCTTAGTTCGTTAGAACTAATTGATATTTTACTTTGATGTATTACTAGTTCATAGGACTAGCCTGATGTTTTATGATATTTTTGATTTTGTAATTTCTACGAGGAGATAAGTATACGATCTTACGATTATCTTTTCATCTCAGATTTACGTATATTGTAATGGTGTGTCCCTTTTTTTGGTATATATATACCTTTTTTACCTTAAAAACTACATTCAAGAATGTAATTTGAATATTACAATCTCAATCTCATACTCTACCTATAAATGAAATTATCGTTTATCTCAAATCAATGTAAATAATACAAGAACTATTTGACCACTATTTATAGGTTGAGTGTCATACATGGTGTAGGATTATATAAGCTAATCCTAACCGACAAACAACTAACTAGAATAGACAACTTCGAACTCATTCTCCTTGTACAATTCTTGTGTATTGGCGATAGCTTCGAAAGTGCAATACGTGTTGACCAAGGATCAAGTTCATCATGAGAGATCTCAAACACATCGACGCGAGGATATCATTTCTCGAGGAGCCGAAAGCGTGAGAATCAACGTGAAACAAAGCTCGTGGGAAACGGCTGCATAACCCACCGATATATTTACGAACCCGTTCCTGAGTGTTCTCTTCAACATTGTTTGGAAAATCCTCGTCAATGTTCGAAGTTAATAAGCTGCCCGGTGATAGGGCAACATCCGAACAGCCACATCCGGCCATTTCCTCTCAGCGCTGCCCGGTATGTTCATGTACATCTAGCAAGCTGCTATGTTTCACTATCCGGCACATCCGTACTTCGAAAGTGATCCGTGCATTCTCAAGATTTAAGCACATCTCGTACTTCGGTACATCCGTATAATTTTCGCTTATCCTGCTTTTTCAGAGTGATATGTTTTCCGGGTTATTTGGCATCCGGGAAAATTCAAGTCAACGTGGAAATTTGTTGAAATGCTCTAATTTAAATTGAGCAAAGTCTCACATCTAAACTTCTTTGTGAGTTTAGTTTCAATAGTTCGTCCTATATAAAGGCCTTAACTTTCTTAGTTTTTTCTCCTTGCACCCAAATAGTTATGGTTTTACTGACCCTTTGTATTACCTAAACTATTTCGCTTAAATTTTGTATTCATCCTATTTGTTATAGTGAAATTTCCTTCGGTGGCTCTACCCCCTAATTAGTCCTAAGGATAGCGTTAAATCTTGTATTCCTCCTATTTATTATAGTGAAATTTCTCAAGCGATTTACCCCGACTAATAATCCTATTAGATACTAATGCAAAAATCTTTATATTCTTTCTTTCCAGTCTTTAACTTCATTCTTATACGTCTTCGTTATAACACATTCGTTATCTTACAGGATGGAAAGACTACTCCAAGATATTCTCAGTTAAGATCCCCTCCTGATCTCATCTCTTGATTTTTTTTGTGGTGCACTAATATTCTTGGGATGTATATTAACAGATTCATAATACCATCTTTTTCCAGAGAATTGCTTTCGGTGCAAGAAGAAACAGATACGTTCGTGAAGACTAACATTTTGCAGGACATGGAAGAGCATTTGGATCAAATTATTCTTTGATTGTAGCTTGATTAACATTTATAGCCGTATGTGTAATTTAAACGGCAAACCTAATCTACTTATTAGATTTTATGTGAAAAACATAATAAGAAAAATTGGTGGTTTAATTATTGAATCACCTTTGAACAATAGAGACCTGTATTGCTTATGTGTTGACACTTGACATTATAAGGACATTTAAATTATATTCAATCTCTTAACGTTGGGTGACATTATCTATCTTGATGCATGGTAAAAAACATGTATTAGAGTATGAAGGGGTTTCACTAAAAGAAACGTTTATGGAAAAGCTAAGGTTGTATTACTGTTTTCTTTCTTTTAATATGTGGTAAGAATTAATGTCCTATGAGAACCTCTATATAAAAACAGTTCCGTAATGTTGAATAGAATGCCTGGCGCTCAATAGAGACTCAACTCATAGTTACAATAAATTGAGTCTCAGGTCGACTGCTAAGTATCAGGACTAGTCTCAAAGAACATCTGGAAAATGACGGAACAAAAATGATCTTACGTGAATTGTTTCTTCTTTATCGTGCAGCATGGGTTGAATTCTAGTATGAAAGCTGATTAGGTAGCATGGGCAACTTCTTGAGCAGGGCATCTTGGAACTCAGATTTGAGGGTACATTCTTGAATATCCTTTTTAACAAATTTCCGAATCTTGATATGAATGCTCAGTATCTTCAGAGTCGGCCATTTCAAGAATGTGCTGGCGTAGATGAAAAATATAGTAATTATCTTTGGAGATGAAGAAGAATAATAACAATTTCTGTTTGGGAGAAATGGTTTGTCAAGGGTGGTGATGGTGGTGGTGTAATATGTGAATGCTGGTGGTGTAATAAAGCTGCAGAGATGTAATTTGTTTTCAATCTTATTATTTTCTTATTACTTTTATTTATTTATTTTACTTTTGTTGTGCTATTATTCATTTAATTTAGCTTTTAATTTTTCTGCTATTTAATTGATATCATAATCAATATTGTAAAAAAAGTTAAATTATGGATTGATAATTAATTTTGAGATATTGTAACAACTATAAGAAGCTAAATTGGTTATTGTTTTAGTATTAAAATAGATGATGAATTAATATAAATTATTATTTATGATGTATCAAAATAAAAAGATGACATTGTACAATCGCTTAAAAGTACCGATATAGAAGAAAAAATTGATATATATTTTAATATTTGAACCAAAAATAGATTGGTATAATTTTTTACAATTTACCAAAATTAGAGTAAAATTGTTCAATGGATTAATATTTTCAACTAACAAAAAAGATGATAAATTACAGTTATTATTCAAAGGTCCAAAATGTACCAAAATTAAGGGACGAATTGATAAATTGTAAGTCAATTGGTAAATTTGTTTGAGCTAATTTGACTTAACCATCATCACAACAGAACGTAGCACATTCATATTCAAATTTTTCACTCCAGACCACAGATATGCATCTCCTACAATTTATGTAACTCCGAACATGAAGGATCATAAATACCTAGATAAATAATTCATATTTTTTATTATAATCATTTGCATAGTAAACGATCCCGTTTTCGAATTTCGCCGATTTGAGGTAGTTCACGATATTTTGTCTCTCTAACACAACAAAATTGTTCCGACTTATTTTAAGAAGTAATAACCCAATACTGTGAAATCATATGACAAAAAATTCGGCTGAAACGAACATCCTTTGCATAATATGCAACTTTGTTTACGAATTGCGCCGGTTTGACATAGAATTTAATTCACGATTTTAGTGTCCCGAATAATAGGAATCCTACACCATTATTGACAATTTCATAATTAATTTTACCTTGCCCTCAACGCGAAGCTTACATCCGCACCCCCTACCTGCATCCATAGCACACAAGGACTGTTAAATCATTCTACAACCTTCAAGTAGATGTTTCACACGAACTCGCGCATGCTCATTGACGCTTCGAATCTCTCATGACTTTCACAAATTTCACCAAGAATTATAATAAACTCTCATAATTCTAAAGAATAATAAACTCTTCATATTCTAAAGTTTTACAAGGCTTATTTCCAAACTTCAATTATCGATTTACAAGTGTTTCCACACACTCATGTGAGAATCTAACACTCATATACATGGGACCACACAGTATAAATTAAAACCCAAAAGATATCAGAAAAATCACAAGCCAAACAAGTTACTAAAACTGCCTCAAATTAATATCCTGAACACGGCTGTGACTGACGAGCTTAGTTTGTGCCGATCTTCTCCTGATCAATCCTCAAAGTCCCCTTAAACATATTTCAATATTATTCCAGCACCCAATGCCTAAAATTGACGATGCAATTATGCAAAGGTGAGGTGACTATTTTAATAACTACTAAGTCTTTAACATGTTAAACACATCAAATGTCAAACAATGGACTCAAAAGGTCATCCTTTGCATAGTAAACAATACGTTAACATGTCGAAGAAAATCAAATGACAAAAATCTGCTCAACCGTGTACGAATTATACCAATTCAACAAAAAATAAAAAATATGTATATATACCCAAAACTCATGTCATTAGAGCTGCATATCTTCCCAATAGCACTACATCACTATTAATGCAAAAATTGAACCCCTGGTCCTCCGGGCAACTTGGCCTCACAATAATTTTACAAAGATACCCAACAAAACACCAGTTTATTGCTTGGTCATTTCTAGTCTAACTTGTTCATGTGATTTCAATGCTTCACAAGTGAAGTTCTCCAAGGCCTTAAAAATTGGAACCAAACCTCCTTGTATGCTGGTAGATGCTGCGTCATGTACCATTCTAATAGCATCCTTGTGTTTTGCCCTCTCTTCACCCAATCTCTTTCTTAAGGTATCCAAATCCACCTTCAGATCATCCAATTGTGAGATGCCACTTTCTGATGCCACCCCACTCTTGTCTGACCCGACCTTCACCTTTGCCTTCTCTGTTTGAAGTGACTCGATCCACTGCTTATAATCTTTCGAAGTTTCTTCTGCTCTCATCCTCTGACGATGCTCCTCATCTTGTTTCTCCCACATTTGTCTCAAGGTTGAAGCAAAGGCATGCATCGCGTCTACAACCCGAGATTCGGATATGACTTCCAGTGCTTGATTCCAGTCATGGCAAATAACAAACATAGGAGGAGCTCCAAGGCGGCCTGGTGAGAAGGGAACTGGTCCATCTGCACTCTCCTCATGCTCATAATCACATTGGCTATCTCTCAACAGCCATCCATTCAAATTTTAATTCAACATAAGATTTCTGAGTGCTTATCCAATCACCAAAATAGCTACACTAGGGGAAAGTGAGTTTCTCCCTTTTGGAGTTCAAGCAGTAGCCCCTGGACACTTGATTCTCTTTTGTAAGGCAGTATTTGCTCTGAGAGTTCCAACTTTTGCTCTCCATGATGGCTTGAAATCTCTGCCTCTATGACATTTCAGCATGGATTTCACATCTGTCATTCTGTAAAACAATCCATTTGAATTGGAATAGAGGAACTGTGTATGGAGCTAAAACAACTGACGAACTGAGAGCGACAACATATACAGTATGAAACTCTAGCTCTAATATTTGTGATACATAAAAGAGTGATAACTAGAAGAACAAAATAACTGTGATATCCATGAAGCAATTCTTGAAAGATCTAAATCATGCACATCAAGGAGTTTACAAATGTGCTAAAACTAACCAAATGCAACTTAAGTTATAAGAAAGGATCAAAACAGGTACAATCAATAAAAGAATAAGATGGAAAAAAGGGGAGAAAAACGAGGGAATATAAAGATATAACAAAGAAACTGCATAATTGACATGATATGTAGCAGTATGGAGGTTTAAACAGAATGTCACATAGGTCTATACAAAGGTCAAGCGGTGTGCATACAGAACTGATATTTTATTCAGCTCTGAGAGCTCTGCACTGTCTAGCACTCAAAGGTACACTAACTTATGCCCATTACAACATAATATGGCTCAACAATTAAAACAAATTTTGTAGGTTCAAGAAAATACATTCGGACCTTTCTGAAGACATATTTGTGTTGATATTCTCATTTCTGCATTAAATTCTGTATATATCAACATGCCCCAATGTCTTTCGAGAGGTCAGGCCTAAGGCAGCGGAGCCTGATAAGATGCTAGCCTTACCCCGTGATAACAGAGAGGCTATTTCCGAGTTGACCCAATAATGGAGTACAACGCTATCACTACTCACACAGATATAGCGAGATAGTGTAATGAGTCATTTTGATTTCATTCCATTATATTCAAGTTATTTCTCATAGAACATAACATTATATTATGTATAAGTTGGCCACTTATTTATTAAATTATTTAAGGTGGCCTATATGAGCAATGCTTATCATTTTTCTCTTTCCACCTGATAACATCATGATATGTAATAGAGTACACAGGCAGTCCCCAATGAGCTTAGGCCTTAGACACCTTAAATAGACAGGCATAAACTCACACAACAAGTAATATATTTCCAGCTGCAGCAGGATAATAAGTAAATTTTCCTACAGTCTTTTTTAAAACTCACTATCAACCTTTTTGGTGGATTTGGAAAGCATTGTACAATGTAAAAGGTCATATTCTGTAAGGCATCCCTTTCCAAAATTATACATCAAACAGGCAATAAAATGTCATTCATTTAAACCAATGAATCTAGCATCCATGCTTGTTCACAGCCCTGTGATAATTAATAACAGATGCAGCTGACTCTGTATCCACCTAATTTAAGAACCAGATTTAACTTAGTAGCATAATTCATGCATCAAAATCAAATGAAAGCCCCAGTATTGCTTGGAAACAACTTTTAGTCTTGCAACTATCTTTCAACAATTCTGGGACTTCATACATTGAATATCTTAAACTAGGTTTACAGATTAAAATAAAGGCTCTATCGAAGGAATATGGTCAGAGAAGGATCAACCCTCTTTAATATCCCGTATTATCTTAAGTTTTGTTATCATAAAAAATAGTATGAAAATGAGTGGAAGAGGAAGGGACCCTCAGAATGCTGTGTGAAGGCAAGCACAAACCAGCAAGGTAAATTATAGGAAGGATGCATAAGAAGGATATTAAAGATGTACTCTCACCCATGAATTAGTTCGGAAACTTGAGGTTCTAATTTATTATCCCTCAACTTGTGTATCTTGCTTGAGATCGCATTAATTGCTTTAATGGAAATACTGAGCTTAGTCTGCAATTTTCTTACTGAAGCCTGAGCAGCATCGATCTTTCCAGTCTCGGCTCCTTGCTGATCTAATAGTTTCAGTCCCTTGAACTGCTTCTCATATATGATCCGTAATCTTTCCTCCTCCTGAAATAAACGAATCCATGATAAGGGTGAGAAAACCCCAAAAAAATAAAATATTTTTTAAAATCAAAGGGTTCTGAATAAATAAACTGATATGATTATGATTGTTTCCTTGGCTGCATGAATAGTCCACCATTATACAGGGAAATTTGGTTTCAACCACGATCTTTTTATTATTGACAACACATCTTGATGAATATAATTTGTAATTACAATCTCTCTTCAAATAAACTCTGAAGTCCATGCAGTGACCGACACAAAAAAATGTCTATGCTTTTACAGAGGTATTGGTATATCTTCAGTGTATAACTGTAACAGGCATTGGTCAGGGCTTGCGAAGTTCGGTGATATAGCTGATACCCTGGTAGCTATTCTCTAAAAAATAGAGGAAATTTATAATTAAAAGGAGTGTGGTTTCTGCTTTTGAAAAGTCACGAACTCTCTCCAAGAAGTAGCAAGGACACAAAATTACTAATATTTCTACAGTTAAAGAATGCCTGACAAATTGAATGCACACAATATAGGTATTAAATCAGTCACTATCGGGGGGTAATTTATAGTAACTCTTTGGAATGAAAAATAACTCTTCTATGCATCAGGCCTCTAGCAATTAGATTGAAGAGTACGCACTAGAAATAAGTTGGTTTGATAAAACTCCACAATTTTATGTCTTCATCCAATGCTTGGCATATTTGTCTGAGGTTACATGAGTTAATAAATTTAAGAAAATAAAATAACATTAGGTTCTCTGAGAGAAACGAGTGGAGCATAAGCATGGTTCCAGGATGGAAAAACAGAAGATTGTAATATCAAATCAATTAACAAAATCAGCTCTGGGAAGTTTACCTTAACTTCCTTATATAGTTTCTTCTCCCATGCATACAGCTCAGCCAATGTAGATGAAAGGTTATAATGCTTCATACTGATGTCTTCACCAAAATCAGCAAAAAACGATTCTGCTAGTTTCACAGTTTTAGATGCTAATTTTACAGATTGCAGAGACTGAACATGCAAATCCGATGCTGAAGGTGCTACCAAAAACATAATTCTTGACAAAATTACTGCATACAAGCACATGATATGTTATTCTATTTTCATAATACAGTCACCTGTCATTCACTCAAACTCATAAAATAAGATCCATGGAAAAGATTCAACTTTATTACACAACCATCCGGAACTGTGTGTGCAGTGATAGCAGTATGACTGAAGCAATATAAACTATTTTACACGATTATAATTTGATGGTTGAACTTTGTAATTAAATATGGGTTATCATTCCTATAAATAACAGGTCCAGCGAAAGAACCATATTAATATAAATTTTCCAGCAGAAATCAAAAACTAATAGTGCAAGTTGCTAGAAGCAAGTCACATATAGCGCGCATCAAGTACATCTTGTCTTTAAATTCGAAAAACAGAAGAATAGAAAAACGTTATATTTAAACAAAACATAAAACTACTATGAAGGAAAGCATAATGAACAGTTAAGAGATCGTGGAGCAATTATAACAAAGAAAGTAGCAAAAATAGTACCTTTGATAAAGCTGGGCCGATAAGGTATTTTGCCGACCTCTAGCATTAAAGCAACTTCCTTTCCGTAACTAGAAGCTACCTCAAAATCATCCCTAATTTCAGCTACAACTTCCCTAAGATCCCGAGTACCATGAACTGATATTGCAGTCAAGCTGCTCAACTTTGACGAGTCAAAATCAGGTCTTGATGAATCATCCAGGTCAAAGGTCACCCCTTTTGTATTCACATTCTGGCCGTCCATGCTCTTTACAATGGTGGGGTTCGAGATGTTATTTTCCTCTGTCGGGTGATGTATCGATTCAGTGATTTCATCAGCTTCTTCGGATGATAATGTGATGGAACTATCATCATGATAATGTGATGATACTGGTATTGCACTACCCTGGCCACCGTGTGATGGCATTTCTTTAGAACTCTCATCTTCACTAGTCTTGAGCAAAGGAACTTGTTTTGAACTTCCCTCACTAGTATTGCGCATATATACGTCTTTTATGCTCCCTTCGCTACTCATATGTGATGGAAATCCCATCGAACTACCATCAAGCTTATGGGAGGAATTTGATCTGGATGATCTGATATGACCCTCACTATCCCACTGAGGAGGCAACTCCCTGGAACTTGCATCACTCTTCTGAATAGGTACTGATCTAGAACTGGGACCACTCACTTCCCTTGAACTTGTCTTGATTCTTTCACTCCCTTTGGTCGATTTCTGATACTCGGACTCTGTTTCTTCCTCCAACTTAGGAATCCCTTCCCTTTCCCTCACCTCGTCTGAATCTGGACTACTGACAATGGAGCCGTATCCATATCCACTCTGAGGATAAAACCCACTCTCAACAGCATCAAACGGATTAAAGAAATCCCAAACAGAGGACTTAGGAGAAGGAGGTGGTGGTGGCAGCTGGGGCTTTTTAGCCTCTGGTGCCCCCCAAACACCCCCGTTCTGATCCGGATAATTAAAATAAGAAGTGGTATAGCCATTAGCTGTAGGGTTCGGTTGTTGAAGCACTGTTCTGATTTGAGAAGAAGATTTCTTCATATAATAAGCATTAATGTTGGGAGGTGGCATACCCCATTGTGGATAAGAATCCCGTCCGCCCCAGTATCCTTGTTGAGCATAAGGAGAAGGGGCCGAAAAGGGTCCTCCGTAATAATCCCTGGGGGGAAAGGCCTGACCAGGTCCACGCATGACATTATGATCTTCATCTTCATCCGAAGACAAATCCAAGTGGAGGTGTGCATCATCATCGTCCTCCTCCGAGTGATGATCATGGTGCTTGAGTCCTCTTCCTCCTCCGGCATGATCTAAAGAATGCAAGGAAGTAGTAGTTGAAGAAGAAGAAGCGATATCTTGATCGACAAAGTCACGGAGGGAGTCTCCGACGTGTTTTAAAGAACGGAAATAAGAGACGTGAGCTGCGGCCAGGTGGTACCTGTGGTTTGCTGCTGCTCTTATCAGCTCCTTCCTTTCTCTGCACCTAACCACCACTTCTGTTTCTTCCGACCGAGACACATTGCATCCCATTCTTATTACACCCCCCTTAACTACAGGGGAAGTTCATATGCACTTTCTATACGGAGTCTTTGGTGGTAGTTAAGATTAATAATATATTATATTTTAGTTAAAATTATTTGAAAATATTGATACATATTTGATATTTTAGTTAATATATTATCGCTTTAAAAATAATTGAAATAATTACATTTAAATCGCTTGAAAGTTATTTAGTATTGTATAGTAAAATGAACCATGACATGCGTTCGTTTATATATAAAGGTTGTTTGTGTCGAATAATATATTATTAAAATAGAAATATTAAGCTGATAATATTCTGAAGAAATAATATTTTATTCTAGTTATTTTAATTATATGATGAAAGTTGTTATTTAATGTTGAATATCCTTCAGATCATATCAACAACTATTTTTTACGGAATATTTTTTCTCATTAAATTTAACGATTAAGATTAGAAGCATTGATTAAGTACTATTGACCGGTAATGACTACGAGATGATCTACAACCTAGTCCTCTTTCGTTATCTAACTAGTAAAGGTGATTCAACCAATTAAAAATTTCAATATTAATTATTAGTTATAATAAAATTATTAACATATAAGTGTTTAATGTGTATTCTATGATGGTACGACTCTTGTATATAAAAACTCAAAGTTTATATGAATAATTGATTGGTTCCAAGTTTAGTTGAATTATTATTGGCAAAATAGAGGGAGTGGTATATAAAATATGGAAAAATAGTGTGAGAAATTAGCAGGGAAGCTCGTGGTAGCCGGCATGTCAAACGGACATTGTCATAATTATGACTACATTGTACATACCATAGCGCAAAATTTTACACCCACTTAACTTGCTCCACAGGATCGTACTCCTTCCATTTTTTTTATTTATCGTTTAGCCATCGGATATCAGCAATAATTTGTTAGGCCGACGCAAGGACTGTCTGAAAAGGTGTTGGTCTTTTCCAACTCAATTTACGCTTCTTCTTTGGATGACATTGGATTCTGTTCCCTCCATAGTTATCAGGACAAGCCAGGAATGCAACTACATTTTTCTATTCCTCAACTTGACAGATTAGTTCCCAAATAACTAGTATCAGGACTCGAATATGAGTACCTCAAGTGTTTTTAAGAATTTATACATGAATTTGAGTGAGACAAATAACATAGCATGGAAGAATAACATTTTTTTTCACATTCTTTAAGCAATCTGCCTCTTAATTTCATTTAAGCATATCAAAGTGCACTCATATGTACACTACACTTTCAAGGATCAAATGTGCTAAAATGTCACTTACAATATCAACAATTAACTCTTGATGGGGGAGTAAATATATTTTGAGAAATTATGGTCACAAATAGTTGGATCTATTACATGTGTCCAACGTAGAAATAGATCCAACAAAGCATGTACACCACCAGGTCACCAATTGTGTTCATAAATGGATTTAACAACTCTTGATGTTGCAATCCGATCCCTTAAAAAGAGATGTATCTCAATTATAGCAACGATTCAGCTTAGCTATTGCACTATTACAATATAAACATATGCTAATTTTTTTATTGAACATTTGAAAGGTTTCTGTTAAAATTAAAAAGAACTTACATAAGAAACATATCTGTAGAGTATAAGCTCATCTAAAGCAAGCAAAACACGACGAAAAATAGATAAATATATCAGTTCCCAAGAAGATATGTCAAAATTGCCAAAACACCAATCACAATACTTATATTTAGAAAATAGTTTGTTGGAAGAGGCTTATCTGGGCTGCCTCCAACTGCTTCGTACTCTGCCCTTATCTTTTGCTTCATAGAATCTGAAAGTTCTCTCTGCAACACAAATAGGTAACATAAATTGAAATTTTTCTCATTCTTCATTTAAACCTTCCAAGTTTTTAGATTGGGTAGACAGGATGTGGTGATAACATCATCTTGTTTTATTATTAAGAAACGCCGAAGCAAAGTAGATACTTGTATTTTAGTCCTGCAGAAACATTAAACAGTGAAGACTTAATCTTGTATAATTTTCATGCTTAGATGAAATAAATTTTATAGGTAACAGTAAAAAAAGTAACAAGCAAATCACTGTTACAACCTTTCCTGATGAATATTTGGCAGCCACGAACTTCTCTGGCAGACCCTTAGCAGGAGTGTCATCAAGTGAGAATCCCTGATACAAGAGATTGGTTGAACATCTACATAAATCAAACTAGAGATGCAAGAACCAACAGATGTTGGAAAATAACCTTGAGAGGAAAACAATCCAATAGTGCAAATGATTATTAATGTGATATTTGAAAAAGTGTAAGTCAATGGATTCTTAAAGCCATACAACTTAAATGAACAGAAAAGATAGATAGATAGATAGATAGGAGTAGAATTTGGAAAACTAAATGGGAAAGTCTTGGCCAGTTCAATCACCATAACCATATTGCAATGTTTAAAAGTGATTAAGACACTCTTAACTAACTGGAATGAATGGAAAAGTAGTCCATTTCCGCCCAAAATGGGAGTGGTCTAAGGTAACGAACTTATAATTTGATGCTCTAGTTGATTCCATGTTCGACCAAACAGGAATAGGGTTATATACATTCTCATTATGAGAAGGGGTCATAAGGAGCGTATTTAATATCCAAATAGATACTATGTTTACATATGGATCCATATGTCGTTACATTCCATAACTATCACTTGACAACATAATATACAGTGTGATGAACTATAATGAAAAAATGTGATTGTACATATTTCTCATGAGTAACGTTCAAAGTAGCATGAAGACAGAGCAGACAAGTTTACCTCCGGAGGATCAAATTTGGCTCCAAGGTTGCTAAGCTTAGCATGAGCTTCAGCATAATCATTGAAGAATACATCTTGATCCTCGGCATACTTCTCGGCATATTGCTTCAGGCATAAGAGTTACATGTAAATAACAAAAGCACCATACATGCCCAAAAAACAGAGAAAAAGGTTTATTGCAAATTGCTCTATAAAATGTTTGAGGTTTTACCTTAAAAGTAGGGTCATCAAAAAGAATAGCATCTGTTGGCAAAACTAGCAGATCTTCATCTCTCTGTTCCTTAATATCCTGTAGTACAACTTTGTTTCTTGAGATAGAGAGTAAAACTGTAAAAATGAAAGACAAGTACACATTATGGTGGGTTCCCTTATAAAAGGTAACTAGCAAAAACCTTGAAGTATGAGTTATCAAACTTCAGCCATTGCACTGTCCATGATTGCCCTCCTGGAGCTCCAGGACCATCTTTCTGTCATGCAGCAGAAAACAATCTAAACTCCAATAACATATATATGCAACTAATGCAAGACATAAATATCACATTGGAGTGATTGGACCATATTGCTGAATCATATAAAACAATAAAGTCCATTGCATTTCACATGTGAAAGCTATCAAGTATAGGATGATATATATAGGGCAGCAGAAAAAGGAGGTAATGAGACCAATCAAGTAGCTAAACTAAATATTTGCTATATACAAATTAAAAAGAAACATGAATATTCCATGCATAGACTGAAAGTTCTCTATTCACTTTATCATATCAGAATTGCCCTCAAGTCTGCTAAAGAGAACAAGTTGACAGCTTCTTCCTCGGGTGCAGAATGGAAATGCAGGTTCTGCTGTATGACTCGGAAGAGGACAAGTTTCACATCAGTTTCAAAATTGAGTGCAAATGGTTGTTGCAGGCAATAGCGGATGTTCGTTGTTCACAGTTGTTTAGTCGAACACCAAAGAAATTTCATGAATAAAAAATGATATCGTCATTATATATTAGTTATATTTTTTCATTAAAAATAATACGGAGTACTAATTATGATTTTTGTGTTACTTTTAAGTGTATTTTATGGTTGTCCAAAAATTTTAAATATTACAAAGGATAATCCAAACAGCTATTACAAATGTCCTAGGTCCGCCCTTGCATTCTGGACATACCATATCCATGATGAGAGAAAACTGAACCATTTACTACACATCCCCTTATTTTGATGAAAGAAGCACTAATAATAATCATTATAATTTGGTAGAGAAGTCGAGCCTCCATCAACTATTTGAGAACCAATTTGGCCATCCATAACTCCACATATTCAATTACCCTTGTTCTAGAGAAGTGGAGCATTGAACCCGCCTTCATCCCCTCCATCAAAAGGAGGAGAGGAACGAATGCAGAAGCTCATACGAGATCTCAAAGCACCCTTATCAATTATTTTATTCTCCATTGGAAGCATTTGGTTAGTTAGAGTATAGAGAGTTTGAATAATAAGTAGTTACCGTGTACTTTGTATGTGGCTTTCCCCAACCGCTACGCTCAGGTCGGGACCTCCCCAAAGTATGAGCACCAGAAAGAGCAACTATTTCCTGGAAGGGAAACAAAGGTTATAATGTAATCTAAAAGGAGAAGTATGATTAAGGTAGGAGAGGAAATAACCTTGTCATCCAAACCCATCCTATAGAAGACGCTTCGAAGATGATCTGCTGGAGAAGGGGGGCCAGCATCTGGGAGTCTCCCTTCCTCTGGACATTGAGTGGGTGTGGAAACATCGAGTCTTCCGTATTTCATAGGGATTTTGGTGCCCCCAGCCTCCTCGATTGATGTAGCACTGGCCAATTGGAATAAGTCAGCATAAGTAACATCGGGATAGTCGTCTTTGATGGGTTGGACAAGTTTAAGGGCATTAATAAGCCCAGCATTGGCAGCGTGCTTAAGCTCGGCTTCGAATCTCAAACTTCCATTAGCCCCGCCTCTCTGCGGCCACTCCTGTATATCCTTGTCGTATGTTCCAGCATCATGCCACCCCAGGCGTACCAAAATAGGATGGCAGAACTTGGTGCCGAGCAGGACTTTGATGTCTTCCCGAGCACTTTTCAACTGCTCGACATAGGATGACGATGACGTGGCATTGCACCTCAATGCACTCCGAACTGTGGCGCCGGATGGTATGAGGCAGCCGGAAGCTGCGCTTGTCGACATGCTCAATAATGATATCATAATCTTAATTACCACACACTCTCTCTCTCTCTCTCTCACTTATTCAATCCACTTTTTTCTTTTGCTCAACTACTACACGGGAAAAAATAATCATTTTACCCCTAAATCCAACACTATTTGAATGTATATATAACAGCTAGCTATTCTACCGACTATTCTTTCTATGAGAAATTTGAAATATTACTTCAGGTCAACACACTTTTTTTAATTTTTAGCATATTTGATTTTTTTGATATAATACCACATCCCCTTCCTAAAAAGATAAAAATTAAAAAGAAGAAAGAGGCAAAAGAAAAACAAAGTGTGCTAAAAATTAAAAAAATTAGTCAAACTGTGGTATTTTGCAAATTTGACTTCTTTCCATTCTACTATTCCCTCCATCTCAAATCAATGGTGCTAATGACACACCAAAACAGTGACAAGCAACGCAACGTATGAAATTACGCTTGTGTTCATGTCATATACATCACACGATACACGCAAGAAGTATCATGTAGTCCCTACAACACATTTTTAACTTTTTTTTTTATTGTTGTATCATGCAAACCACATGATACCACAAATTGTATTGTGCACAACACATGATACAATCAATCTATATCGTGTGGTTCGCACAATTAATTTTGTTTTTGTTTTTTAATTTGGAAATTTTTGTTTTCTCAACAATTAAATAAAATATATGAAACAATTAAATAATTTATTAAAACACAATCAATATTAAAATTAGAATCATAATTAAATATTAAATAAATGATATATTACAATTATGTAAGTTAGTAAAATATAATTAATATTATAACAATTCATATCTAGCAAAGAGATGACGTCATCCTTGATCAAGCAAGAACATAGCTATATTGATTTATACATATTGATACCGGTGAATCTAAATCATGGTATTTAATTACGATTGTCTTAATAAAGTTTTATCAACAGATCGATTATCCCCCAGACGTCATATGCAACTGAAATTATAATTCACAAAAAAAATTGGTAGTTATATATTAAATCAAATACATAATAAAAAATATAATCAAATAACATATAAGTTTTCTTCTCTTACCTAAAATCCAACGGCATTGCTTGGTTTATGTTCCGTAATACCACTTTCATGGTCAGAGGTCTTCGTGTGCGATCCATAGTGCGAAGACAAGTACATCCACCAATATCACTGAATGACATAAAAATAACATTATATGTCGTTGCAACCACGTGCCCACATTCAGGTAATGTCATCCATTTTAGAAATAAACTATCAAGGAGAAATTTTTGTCAAGCCTACGATCCAGATTTCATTACGATTACTAAAATATTGATTTACTATCTAACATGTTTGATTAAGTAATTTTATGTAGTCGTGTTAGAAAGATGTTTTCGGAGGACTTCAAAGTGATATACTTATTTTAGCAAAGTCAAGCAAGATCATCGATATCGGTAAGCTAAGATCTTCAAAGAACAACGAAAACGTCAAAATGGATTTGAAAAGCATTTGTAAGATTCAAGAGTGTTAAAGATGTCGAGTGATGATACTATGGATGGCAAAACTCTAAAGTTAAAAGTTACTAATAATAGTTTAAAGTCTGCTGAATAACTGAGTCAAGACTCAGACGGAAAAATGTTAGTCAGTTTCAAAGTTTCTAAGAATATTTTGCTAAAAGGAAAATATTATGAAAATTCTAATATTTATAAAAGCGGGGTTTGATATCATATTGTTAAAGGGTCTGGATTGATTTCCAATGCTTTTGAATCATCAAATCGAAATTATAAACGTTTTAAACGTAGTGTTTTGGGTTGGGCTGGGTGACCAACCTGAGCCTGCAGGTCGCTACGGCCTTTATTATATCCGCTTAACCTTTGTGTCAAATTCTATTCAACAGCATTACAAACCGCCTGGGGTCTGGAAATTTATTCATTCACCACTGACTTCCAATCTTTCACCATTTAAACCCCACTCAAACCCAATTCTTCCTAAGCCTTTCTCCTACATTCATAGACATTTCTATATATATAACCTAAGTTTACATTCAAGGTATTTATTTAATTGCTCAAGAGAAAAAAGCTTCATCAAGTTTATATCTACTCAACATGAGATTCAAATAAGTCAACTTCATCCACTCATTAAGGAGTTATATAGAGCTAAAATTGTATTACTCTTATCTAATTCATCGAGAGATTATCTGTTCATTAAAATTTTTCTTTGAGAAAGTGTTAGTACATGTTCATGAGTAAGTGGTTTTTACTTGGAAGCCAGCCCATCAAAGGGCTTTGATTACCGAGATTGTTATTCGCTCTAGTTTTGCTTCTGTAAGGTTGTTCAAGTCAGTTGATCTTTGAATACTTTTAGGATTTTCCGAGGTCGCCGAGGGTTCTCGAGTTGATCGTCAAAGGCGCAGTCAGTGGGTTTAGTGGGTTAAATTTGCAGGACAATTAGGATAACTTAAATTTAATAATTTTATAACCGGTGCACCGCACATTCCGCTATAACCTAATCTACCCTCTTAGGCTTAATGAAGTGTTCAATGGATTAATAGAGGTCATATAATTTTGTCGAATTAATTCAGTAAATATTATAGACCCACCTATAATATTTTGATATAATTGTGGTCTGCTTCTTAGATCATCTAACATATCTCTTCTTACCCTAATCCATTTATCCTCGCTTCCATGGATTGCTAGTACAATGTACCAATCCGTTAGCTTCATCTCCAAGCACATCCGCAGTATCAACATGGATATGTCTTTCAAGTATAGGAAGCGAAATTGTTCCTCCACTTCGCGTAACTCTGTAGTACCAAAACGGACTGCTATTCCTTTTCTAAAGTTGCTCTCGCGAGCACTAGTCTTTCGACGCCCAAATCAGAAGCCGAGACTCCCGGAGCTTCTGTTGAGCTGGCGGCGGCTGGTGATCTGCCCCGCCTTGCAAAACTTATCCGAGCCCTTTGAAATGCTCATCCTACATCCTTTGATATACCTAGCCTCTACTATCCGGTTCAATATAGCCCATTGGACTATTATCCCCGATGCATTTGCCCTAGTTTACCTCCCTGCCAATAACCGCTCACGAAACCGGAGGAACTTCTAAGTATCCCAACGGCTCATAACACTATAAAAGAGAGCACGTTTCTCATTGTCAATACACCTTTATCACTGCTAATTACCTTTTAAATGTATGTAAAGTTTGTCTTATAAAACAATATACATTACAAAAGTTATTGATCAGACGCGCCCAGTTTATATCCCACCAGATCGCTAGCGCTCAGATTAAGAATTACGGAAGCATATACGCTGGATAGAGTTACTAGGAATGGGAGAAGTTCATGTATCCCCCTAGACGAGCGATCAAAGATGGGTCGGAAACCAGATGGCCGCTAAACGGAAAGTCGCATAAGAAGGAATACGGGCACGCGAACGAATATTGAGTAGATTGCGCAAGACAATTTATACACCCGGGACCTCGCAGAAGCCCGAATAGTCGTCAACCTCACTAAAATATAGCATCAATTGTATATTGCCACATAAATTATGGGTTAAAACTCTAAGCATGCAGTCGTTTCGGTAACCCAACAGCTTTTGGAATATCCAAACGCCTTGACTATGTCCGTGCTTTTAGCCTCATAATATGAACCATACGCTGGTAATGGAGGCTTTTCTCAAGCAGTATCCAATACCTATGCAAAGATTTCATGGGACAACCTCGCTGTGTTTCCGGAAGAACACATAGACAACCTCCGCATAAATGCAGCCTGGCCGGCTTACCCCCGGATACTCACACGGAAATCATTTATCAACCCCGATTTACCTAAGACCGGTAGTTCATTTTATCATTGTATATTTTTTTTTCGAATGGACATTGTTTTACTATTGTTAATTGTATTGTACTTACATTTTGTTAGTTGTACAAACTGCAAGGCGCCCTGCTGACGCTGTACATTTTTTCATATTAATAATGAACTCGTGACATGCGATTTTGTAAAGTAGGTTTAAACAAACAAAAAATTATATTTGTTATTTGGTAATTAAAATCTCATTCAAATTATTTCATTAGTATGTAAACTTTAATTTTATTACATGACATCACTCAAAACATATACTAGAATGGATAGAAAAAGAAATTACAAATAAGAAATACCGGTTAAATTTCAAATACATAAAATTTATTTAATAGTTATTGTAATTTTTAAAAAAACAATTATTGTTTGAATTATTTTAATATAATTTAAATTAGTCAACATGTAAAAATTACTTCTCTAGAAAACGCCAACAATAAAGCACAACTAAGAAAGACTCTACACCATTATCACTGTGGCCGACAAAAAGATATCGAGAAAATCAAATTTTTTATAAATAATGTCAATTGCACTAACAATTACTCTTACATCAAATATTAGTAAATAAAATAACTATTTGACACGAGAAGCCATATAATGGATATTCTAAGAAGTCATCGCTGAATTCGGGCTTACGCCTACATAAGAGTCAAAATGTGGACGAACTGGCTTTGTTCCATCCGAGTGTCGTTAACACACGCTGTCCAGATTCGCTGTAAGTTTGACCATGTTTCCATTTTATAAGTATTATTATTTTCTTCGTCACTATATATTAATAAAAAACTTTATTATCAATGACTTTTAATTATAAGCAAAGTTCAAAATTAGTGGAGATCATGCCGATTTCGTAATAGCATTCTTCAAGGTCAGGTAACATACATGCGTGATTATACTCTACACAAGCACGGCCCTCCAAGATAAGATCCCTGAGAGTCAAATCAAAAGAGGAAGTGTTTGGATTGGAAAAAACACATTTAAATTTTATGTATTTTTTTAATTAAACTTGTATGAAATAACCCCAAAGTCAAGAAAATCCATCAAAACTCATCAAAAAGCCATGAAAGATCATCAAACAATCAATATTTTATACGATACTATCCCTAAAAACATCACTCCGCTGATGAAAGCAGGATTCTACGCCACCTGACTTTGGGAGAAGGAACCAATTGATTAAAATCCTTTCAAATCCAATTTAAAAAGAATATCCGACGAAGCCCATGATCAAAATGGCACCTTCTCTCCTCTTCAAATAAATCTTCTAAAAAAATGGAGGCCATACCAAGTCTCAGACAAATTTGGGAGACCAAAAGGAATGATTTGAAATAAGTCCAATTAAAATGAAAACTTTCAACTTAAGTACACAAAACCACAAGTCAAGTAAGTCTCAGGTTAGTAATCTTCAGGATTATGTCCACCCACCGTCATATTTAACGGCATCATAGACTATCGGAGGGCATTGCCCAAATAGATATGGGATGGATGTTGATTCATAGCCGAACTCTTCTGGTAATATTAGTGAAAGCGTTTAATTTTCCCCCGCTGGATCTTAAAATTCCAATGGAAGCGAAAAAAGCGGTAAAACCAAGACACAAATGATCCTCTTTAATAAAGATTTCAATTGTCCTAAAAAGAAAAATAGAAAATTCAAGTGTAACAAGTTGGCGAGTGTATCCGGATTATAAACTCTCAACCTACAAATTTAGGCTCATTGATATGGGACATGTTACGGGATCAAGCACATACCGATTCTAGAAATTCTTTGGGCGATGCCAAGAGCTCATGTGAAAGTACCCCAATTTCACTTTTGGCGCCATACACCGCGGTAGAGCATTCATCGGTTCAAAATCTTCAAATCGTTGAAGTATGTACATATCGACGCATACATATTCTCAAGATCTCAATCATGTAAAGTTAATTAAAATTGTAATTTTGTCGCAAGAAGCGACGCACACGGAGATAGACAAAATTAATGAAAGTCGTGGAAAAGATAATTGCGAAACTCCTCGACTGCGGGTAGATAACTTTAGTTCAAAAATATGCATGGAAGTTACCGAAGATGACACAAAATATTTTAAAGAACCTAAATGGATTAAACATTTAAATGACGTGGAACAGCACGAGGCATCGATCATGATCATTGACGAAATATACTATGGCTATAAACCGGTTAATCCTAATAGGTGTCACCTAAATCAGATGGGAAGGTGTCACGAGAGTTTTCCTTTGATCGGTGATTGTAATGGAGTCAGAGAAAGTCAAAATTGCTTCTTTTACAGCTTGCTACTCACAAACAGGTTTTGAAGACCGCTTTTTTTATTCGTAAAATTATTTGTGAGTTATACTGATAATGGCAATGGAACAACAAACGGAGGAGAATTTTGGACTATTCTATCCTTTCGATTTAAAGTATGTATGTAATACCAAATGATCGCCTTTGGAAAAAATGGTAACTTGTCTCTACTTATCTTTCTATTTCATATTAATTCATCTTATAATTACAATCAGGCCCCCAAGTCTATTTAAAATTCAAAACCTAACTTTGATTGATAAGTTTTTTATTTTACTTCATTAAGTGATTCCTTATCTAGTCGATTTCAAATCACATTAAAAATATCCAATTTCTATATCGAACAAGAGGTTCTCGAAGCTTTATACTACCAAAAACCTTCATTGTTGACTTTATATCTTATCTAATGATTCATACTCGACAAAGTTCTAGAAAAAAGTTGGCATCAAGTGACATCAATTTAACTTCAGCCTCTTCACTTCTCTACTCTCCTTCTCGAATCTATTGTTTGGCTTCTCATTCTAAGAATCTCTAGACACAAAGAAAATTTCATGAATTAATATTTGTTATTAAGTGAGTTTTGTTTGGCACTTTTGATCCTAAAAGAGTAATCTCTACATCTACTATCGTATGATCATACCCAAAATGCAATAACGTTAGTTTTCATTTATAATTTTAAGTTTTTATACTACAGACAAGCTTTTGCTATACTCCCATTGAAGTATCTTCCACAATAAGGTTTGTTTTGTAAAGTGTACATTGTTGGTTTTATGAAAGTAATTATAAAAAAAAAGTGTTTCGCTCCAAAAGATGATTTTCAATTTATTCGGGACATTATTGTAAATTTTCTTTATTTTTTAACTTATGCAATGTCCAGTTCCCTGAGCTGCTGCAATAATTACATTTCTACAACATGTGGTACATAAAGATAACGAGAAAGCCACATATAATACGGACTAATTTGATATACGGAGTACAACACAACATAATCAGTAATTAGTGAGTGAGTAGTTGATAGTAAACGTTAGATTGGGGGCCATACTAGAGGTACATCATGAATTCTACTGAAGATTACTGTATTACAGAGCTAAGTAACTCTGTTATGTAATGTTGTTATTGAAACATTGGTAAGTTGATGAAGAAATAAAAGATTAATTCAGGCTATTGTAGTTGTTGAAAGTTAATTTTAAAAGTTGATAAGGTAGCCACCCATTCCTTTTGCTTTGAGCCTCTACCCATGCTCAGGCACTGCATTAATTATTGATACATTGTTCTACAAATTCCTCTGCTCGGCTGCTTCCACATATACTGAAACAGTTTTGCAACTTATGAATTTCTATTATGAAGATTTATACGGAGTATTTATAATACTAGCAAATGCTTTTAAAATTGCAAGTACATACCAGCTTAGTAATGCAGTGGATTTCTTTTGACCCAAAACAAGCACAGAGACCTCCAGCCTTCTTCATATGACTTGGCCCATTACTGTAAGGAGCTTTGACCCAGAATGACCTAGTGTCAATATCCACCTGAGTAAAACCAAATAAAGATACCAACTTTCAGGCTAATATATGAAAGAATTGGCTAAAAAGTGGAACCCTTACTTTAACAATAAGTTCCAGTTTATCCTTTCTTTAGTATACTTTCCCTAATAGCCTTCATTAAATCAACCAAATTTCTCAGTATTTGGAAAAATGCTAACATATCATCTTGTGATTCAAATAAAAAGAGAACGGGAACTAAAGAATCTGACAGAGACCCTGCTTTAATAATGAAGAGAAGGCAAACCCTGCCTCATGTAGTCATTCTAAACTAGTTACTAGTTAGACAAACAAAAGAGTAAATGATAAAATGGGATGCATCGAAGCAAACATAGGAAGACCCTTTTACCACTTTAGAACCCACAACTAATTTCAAGCAATTGGAACAACGATGAAGAACCAAAACTGACCTCGGGTTTGCAAGATTTACAGAGCGAACCAAAGTGAGTGATGAGGTGAAGTAGAGAGCAAGTGTTATGGAGAGCACTTGGAGAAGAATGCAGAGTGAGACATCAGTACTTTTATTAGTTATATGTGTGAGTGCCCACATCATAGCATCTTTAGATTGTGAAGTTTGATCTACCACAACCATCACTCGTTTCCTCATTACCATCAGCCCATTCATGTTCCCACACATGCTGCTTAGGCCTTCCATTTGCTTCAATCTTGACTCACCGTAACCTTCACAGTAGTTGGTCTTGCTCCATCTCTTTGAACTTGATTTCCAACCTTCCTTTCCACTTAACTGCCTCAAAAATGAAGCTGAACTCACCATCTTGATAAAACAGTTTGTGTATACAGTTGGATGATAAAGGAAATGTTACATTTATGCAGGTAGCGAGAAGCAATTTCGACGGTTGTTGTTGACATTATGCAGGGTATGTATTTGAGCAGAGATTAAAAGTAGTAAACAAATCAATACACCAAATACTGGTACAGTCCTCTCCCAAGTCCCATCACACCAGAATCTTTGCAGAAATATTATTATATTGTTTTCTTTTAACATTTAGTCATGTATCTAATCATGAATACAGTATTTAGTTTCTGGTAAAAAAGCTACTCTATCAGTCCTTATCTATATCTGGAATTTTGAAAAACAGTGTTTAAAATTACCAAATTACTATTTTGCCCTTAAATAAAACTTCCTCAAACACTACACTTAAGGAAATAGAGGGCAAAAGAGTCACCCAGGCATCCATCTAACACCGTTAGGTGTGACTTTAGCCCCCCACATCTCTACTGAAGTATGTACCAGTACTGCTCTTGTAAAGATTACATAATATCCCATTCTTTAATTTAAGCACTATCCACAAAGGCTTCATTTTACCAAGACAGATAAATAACAAGTTTCATTCAATTGTCTATTTATGAGTCAATAAGAGGAAATAGGTGGTTTTGTCTATTTGAATAGACTATTCATAATAGATCCACCTTATATTCGCAAAAAGACATGAAAAATACTGACAAACATTTAATAAGATTTTCATTATTCCTCATTTTTAATGTATATTGATATGTTATTTGTTTTTTGTAATTTTTTTTTAAATATTATTAGCATTTGTAAAAAATTATCTATTAATGAAGTCCAAATTTGCCCATTTTATAAATTAAAATTGTTTCTTATTTAAAAGTATAAACTATTATGTAATACTCCATCTATTCATAAAAGACACCTTTAATTTTTTTAGTGTTGTAAATTTTAAAACTTGATCATAAATGATTTGTCAAGAGATTATATTTAATAAAAAGTATATCAATAGAAAGAATTTGAAATAATTTTTATTGATATATTTTTCATAAAGTCTTAAACTATTATATTATATTTATAAAATCTTAAACTATTTATACATTTATTTAATTAATTATTTTTTTAATATTTTATATGTACATTTATTCACCTTTCTCCAAAACCACCTACCAATTCATAAATTTCCAATCAACATCAAATTTAACTCCAACTACCCATGTTTATTGGAAAATATTTTCTTTTATCAAATTGGTATTTTAATAATTTTTTTTATGAAAAATATTAATAACATTATAATTATACACCAAATGAGAAAGTATATGTATGTGATATATAAACAGTCAAATATCGAGACTGATTGTATGCATCTAAATTGTATATCAATTGCATACCATTAGAAAAGGATAAATGTTTTATGTATTACCATTTATTCGAAAGAGAGAATACGTATACTAGACATTTGAAACAAATAGACACTACTGTACATAGTCTAAGTGATACCAAAAGTTTTATTTTCATTATGTCGATCTTTTCTCCAATTATCAATACACAACTTGCATCAAGCTCAGCTATTCCTTAATATTCTTTTTATGTTGATTGATATATTTTCTCTCTCCTTGAAAAATTGCAAGCACCTAATGATTTTTAATAAAATATTTTCCAACATCATTAAATTTGAGATCGAATAATAATGATTTAAATTCTAAACATCTAAAATAAGATTTTGATAGTTATTTTATAATTTAATTTTTTACTTTTGCATGTAAAATTATTACACAATATCATGATAATGTAAGAAAATATCGAAAAAATATGTTTGACATTGATGAAATATAAAGGGAGAATTTATTCATAAGAATGTGTTGTAAACTTGTGTATAACAATTACTAGAAAACGTCTATATATAGGCAAATACTAAACATAAACCTAGTAGGAACATAAAACAAACAATTAACATAAAAATATAGCCGGAGAATCTTCATTAGACAAGAATAGTTAAGCAAACCTATTAATTAGTAGAGAGCCGCCTATACAGTGGGGCAAATACTAAAGATAAACCTAGTGGTAAAATATATTAAATATAAAACTAAAAGATTTTGTCCTTCAGTTTGTTCAGTCAAGCTGTCCCTCAGACTTCAAAGATTCTACAATGTCAGAGAATAAATTAACGGAAGAGAATCTATATCCTATTCCAGCTAGTTCTAATAATTTTGTAATTATCGATGTGATGCACAAAGAACTACTTTCATTTGAGTAATAAACAAATCTATAAATTGTTAAAAAACAAATTAGAATGTTGGTAGTTCCTGCAAGATAAATAACCCAGAAAAAACTGTAACGCTTAACTAACAGCAATCAATGACTCTTCACGCAATGCGGCTCGACTTCTGCGCTAAGCCGATCCTCAGATTGGCTTTAAAATTAAAACAAGTTTCCAATATCCGATTAATCGGTATACATTTTGGCGATTAACTATTTCATGTTAAACGGACAGTTTGAAGCAATGTTAAGAATCATGTTATGTGTAATTGAAGTTACTAGCTAGCTTATTAGGTTGTAGAATTGGTGATGCTCGCCGTGAGGGACTACGACAAGAGCATGAATGATGGGAGCCTTTCAGGCACGATAACGTTTTATTGCACTTTCAGAGGATTCGTGTTATTAGAATGCATCATTGCAACTGTAAATATTCATCTGTGTATTTATGAATAGTCATTTCGTCTAAAGGGAAAAAGAAGACATTAGCCAAGGCGCATGCCTGAGTGGTGCCAATGCAGTCCCCACTCATTATGATACTCCACTTGGAGGCAGCATTAATCAATCACGTACATCACTAAGCCAAAGAATTGCAACATCATAGACAATATAGGTAAAGCATAAAAAATTGATTACAAAGTCTTTTTTAAGGCAAAGATATAAAGAAGCGAGAAGTGGTCGGATATTTATCTCTAAACCTAAAAGCTCAATAAATAAAAAATGGAGTGCTGATTAGTTAGTTTCTAATTCATGCAAACAATTACAACACAATGAGCGTCCGATTCTTTGTTTCAAGTTTGTTACACAAGATCTATTCTATAACGGTATGGGATAAATTATGAAATGGTGGAAAGGATATTATTTGTTTAGCATAACTCCAGTTTTTTCCGAAATATTGTGATTGTATTATTTAGAGATTAGAACCTAATATCAGTTCTAAATTGTCTCATGAAATGTACCTCTTATTTCAACTTGTTCCCTAACATCAATTTTTTCTATTAAATTTGGTGGTTGCCATTTAATTAAAAGATCAATTCGAAATTACTCATCAAATATCAAATTCTTTAAAATGACTTTTAAACAGCTATCACATTTGTCCCATCCTCAATTTCTCCGTCTCACTCACCAAAACTATCATCGTCACCGATTAGAACTCCCCAAAACATAAACGAAACGTTGGGCAACAAAAACATTGAAAGATGGTATACTCCATGAGATTTTGAATCTAAATTACAGAATAAGTAGGAGACCTGCACAAAAGGAGAATACTAACGAATTAGTGGTCATCAACAACTTTTCCGGATTCCGTCAAACAACTTAGCACTATCATTTTATATTAATTATTGCCAACTCGCATATCATAATTTATTTACTCCATATTATTATCAACAGATTATTAATCATCATTTAATACTTTTTTGTTGAAAAATGTTAGTATTAGATTGACTATTTAGAATTAAATTATGTGTATTTGTCATAACAAGTGCATCACGGTACTTGTTAGAATCCAATACACAATTCGCTCCTAATTATATGAAAAAATAGATATGAGTTATATTTACAAGTTATATGTTACTGATAAATTATGTATTATTATAAAATTTTATTATTTCACACTTACATGTGATATTAAATACTCTCACTAGTCATTTTAGTTTCTGCATGAACTTTTCCAATGGATAAATACTAATCATATTATGGAACATTGAAAAAATCAATGATATCAACTTTATATATATCGGCATTATAAATGAAAAGTGAATAATTGTAAAAGTTTCATCTCAAAAACAAAAATATAAAATAAAATTAATTGAAGGAATCATTTATTATTAAAACGCAATTCTCTCGCTCGATAAATTAGATGAACTCATAAGTTACAATTATATCAATATCTTTGAGATATGTTTTTTGAAGGAGATGTTATTTCGTCAATCATTTTGGAGGGGAAAAACTAGCCTCAAGTAATTAGATTTCACAAATCGAGTGTATATGTGCATGACAATCACTTTTACTTTTTATGGAGGCTAGATGTTTCGAGAATGCGTGCAACATTAAAAATAGAAAATGGCATGAGACATCAACAAGATTCATTTTACACTTAAATCATCTATACTACCATTGCATCAATCCAGCCACTCTCGTATTCTTTAATCAAATAATCTTCTACTTCAATCAATTTTGACCATTAATCCATCTATTCTCATTAATTGGCAATAGATGATTTTGTCCATATGATTATATTTAACTAGAACCCATATGTTTCTCTTCTTCACTTCACATACGAAAGATAGTCATAAATAAAGCAGAAAAGAAGGTGTTAAAGGTTTAGAAAAAGAACACTTCATGCTAATGACAAAAGACGTTTATACTATTACAGTGTGAGGATCATTTCATATTTACTTAGTAGATTAGTTTTATTATATAAATAGTCCATCCAATGTAATTAGAGTATGATTAAATTCACACCGAAATAGTGTTAAAAAGCAATGAAATGACTATTTTACTCCTAAATGAAACTTCCTCAAACACTGCATTAACAATAGCCAAATAGCCGTCACCCCCTTTCTTTTATTGTTTTGAGTAGGTAATGATCGGTTCGGGTTTTATGCCCAAACTAGTAACCGAAACTATTTATCGGTTTCCAGGCGTCGAATCCTAAATCGGCCCGGGTTCGATAGATTCCACCAAGCCTGCTAAATTTCTTGCTGCATAATTCTTACCTTATCGCCTCAACTCAAAATTGCTCCCAAGACTTGCATCTAATCCATTTAATTTCAATGTCTTTTAAGATTACTTATTCAATTCTATATACATATTTAATATTATATTACCACTTTTACATATTCAGATTCTATATATTATTAATTTTGTATGATTTATATATATTTGGTCTTCTATTATACCAATAATGTAAAAAATGAATTTAAATTCACCTTCTTAAAACGCGCATACTTAAATACTTCAAAAGACGTTGAAAAGATAATAAATTAAAATCGGTAAATTCGTAAAATTTAGAAAAGCGGTTCGGTTATTTCAAAAGTCAAAATGTTTAAATTATTTCGTTTTCTTTCCGACGAACCTTAAATCTATTTGGCCCAAAATTTTGCTATTTTCATTTCATTTATGCTTAATTGGATTTTATGCACGTCTTTATGATGTAAATTAGCAAATTAAAGGAATATTGGTATTAAAAAGAAATAAAGGGGTAGATTGCAATTTAGAGTAATAGAGGAGTTAGGTGTAAGGGAAAAGTAGAGTATTAAAGAGAAACTGGCAAGGAGTAGAGTGAAATGGTGAAGGAAGAAGAAGAAGAAGCAGCAGCGGGCATGGAGTCCCAAATCGAGCTTGCTTTAGCTTCTCGCATCCAGCATTTCAAAGATAACGCAGAGTTACTTTCTCTCTCTGTATATATCGCTTGAATCGAATTGGGTGTTTTGTGTCTGATAATATATTTGCAAAATGATACAAGTTGTTTGTAACACTTTCCCTTTCTTCAAGTGCAGCTCCCTGACTCTGGGAACCGTTAGGAGATTATTAGAGAAGGACATCGGCCTTGAAGCATACGCACTAGATGCCCATAAGAAATTTATTAAAGCTTTGGTTGAGAAGGTAAAATAACTTTTATGATAATAGATTTAGAAGATGGTTTTGATTTATTATGGTTTCATTGGTGTCAGCTATTGGAGGATTCTAATGATGCTTCTGTGGATTCTGGGACAAAGGTTGAGATGCCTAAAATAGATGATGCTAGAAAGGGTTTATCAGAAATTGCTACTGAGGATGATCCAAAGATGGAAGATTCTCCTGTAATGGGTCTTATGACCACAAAATCTGATTTGGTGGATACTGGGACAACCGAGCAGAAAATAAGGAAGGCTGTTTGGGATAGGGCTTCTCATATTAGAGATAACTCAGAGTCTCTTCTTCCACCCTTTTTATTTATTTATTATTATAATCTGTTATTTGGTTCTCCATCTTCCTTTGAAATTTCATACAAGCTTCTTTTTTTTCCTTTATAAATAAGATTGCTTGTTTGGAAATTGTTTTTGTCGCGAATTTCATTTTACTTGAAATGTATTTAACATATGCCCTTGACACCCTTTCAGTTCTAGATGATGATTTCTGATATTATTACTTTGATAGGACAATAACTATGATTTCACTACGGAGACTTCTGGAAGAAGATATGGCACTACCTACATGTAGTCTTGATCCCTTCAAGAGTTTTATACGAAGTCAAATAGACGAGGTGCAAACTTAACTAGAAATGTTTTTTAATGTGTACCAGGTTGAAGCTTCTAACATTATTTCCTTTTATGCTAACAGATATTAGAACCTTCAAAGGTTTCTAAACCGACACCTATTACCAAGAAGGCAAAAACTCCCTCTTTGAAGAATATATCTGAAACAAAATCTAGTTCCACACATGATAAGATAAAATCAAGAAAGAGAGAAGTTGGATCCGGAGGTAATAATGATAAACCCCATGCCGTAAATAAACGTAAAGAACCTCAGAAGGAGACAAAAATTCCCAACAAAAAACAGAAGAAACCTGGTAAAAGTCCATCAGATGAAGGTGCTGATAACATGGATGTAGATAGTGATCTGCACTCTGAATCTTCTGATGGAAAGAATGTAAAGGTCTATCCAGATCTTTCACTGTATGTATGCACATAAATTCACGAATGGATCATTTAAGGTAATAAATTGAATTTCCTATATTGTTTATGCAGGCGAAACAAGTATCAACTCCTGCATATGGAAAACGTGTGGAGAATCTGAAGTCAATAATCAAAGCATGTGGACTGGGGTATGAGACACTGAAACTCTACTTCTGCAAGTAGCCTTTTTTGAAAGAAAAAAAGTTAATCTATTTTTATAGTGGCACTGAAAATCTCTAGAATCCTTTCCTTTATGATCCAGAATTGCTCCCTCAGTTTACAAGAGAGCTAAGCAGGTGTCTGATGAGGAGCGAGAAGCTTTTGTCATTAAGGAGCTGAAGGGCATCTTATCAAGAGAAGGTCTTTCTGCAAATCCTACTGAGAAAGGTGACCATTGGTTCTCAACACTCTGCTCATATCATAAAACGTCAATATTAAATTATCATGTTCAAAGTTCATCACTCAGTTCCATGTGGGGAGAAAAAGATATCAGAAAGCTATGTGATGGTGCTTTTACGGAAATTCTCAGTCTTTAGCCCTTACACTATTATTTTTTTCTGGGGAAGGAGGGGCAGGGATGCAGGGGGTTAAGGTTCACATGTAATTTCTAGATAAGTTTATTGGTGTGCACCTTCTCTTATCGTAGCTGTCATTATGTTCACATTAAAGACAATGCTCACTTCTTATATGTGTATAGGAAATTACTTAAATTTTTTGGGAATCAAGAATGGGAAACGGAAAGAGTATTAGTGAAATCAGTTGTTGATGGGTCTTTCAGGGTGTTACTGCATCTCAATTTCTCAAGTCAAATCCAATTCATAACCTTTAACCTGTCTTGTTTGCTTTGGTTCAGTAACTAGTGCTCTATTTCTATATCATGAAGACAGCAAGTAAATATTTTTACATGGACTACTCTAGGTTTTATTTTTCATGGATGACGTCAAATTTAGATATGTAGTTTGTGACAATTCTGCTGTGCTGATAAGTAGTTGAACATGAACCCGTGATTGTTGTGGTTGACTTCCTTTTAGCTAAGATCTAGCTAATTTTATTAATTTATCTTTTGGCTGGATCACATTTATTTCATTAACAACTCCGAACAAATTGGACATATGCATGTCACATGTCTATGTTAGTCTGGTAATGTAGAGAAATGGTTTACTGCACCCAATCGTGAAAACCTAGTATATTAATGCAGCAAAGAGCCAAAGAAAATAAGGGACATTGTATGTTTTCTTGTGACAGATCTAGTTTGATAAATGTTCTAGGAGTCCAAATGCATCAATGTAATTGTTGGGTCACATCTGAGTCGTGTTCCCATTTGCAATATATTGAAAACACTGTTTGGTCCATGGGCAGAGATTAAAGAAGTTAAAAGGAGAAAAGATAAAGAAAAAGAACTTGAAGGTATTGACTTGAGCAATATTGTGACAAGTTCTTTGACGGTTGATATCCACAAACACTTCATGCCTCCTGCTAGAGTACCAAAGCCTAAATTGCATGTTGAAAGGAGAATCTAAATCTGCAGCACAAGAATGAGAACGATGAAGATGAAAAGGATGATGAACTCTAGTAAAAAAAGAATGACTAAGACAGAGACTAATGATGCCGAATCTATGGAAAAGGAGAAGATGGGTAATGATGCAGGTAAATGTGAAAGGATCAAAACAGAAGGAAGAACAAGAAGAACAAGAAGCAGATGGAAGCACTGTGAAGAAGACGAGGATGAGGGATGCCAACGATGCATAAAGCGGAAGTGAAGAGTTCACCAAGGTATATATTGCTTTAAACTAAATCATGTTTTGTTAGAGTCTAAATCTTTATTTATCGTGTAACGGGTAGTTTAAGATTCCAATCCTAAAAGATTGGCTGCATTTTGAATTTGATGAGCTGACTTCAAATTTTGAACCCAAATAATTTTTAATGTGTTATATATTTTTATGAACAACAGGTTACAATGTAGTATTTTACATTACTAATTATTATGAACTATTTAATTTGGTCTTAACCAAAGTTTTGGGAGTGAGTAGTTTCAATGGCAACACACCTCGATAAAAGCAGTCCTGTCTATATGCTGATTGCTGCAATGCAGTTAATCACAAGATGTGACAATAGCGTGAAACTGAGATAATACTTATCTTCATTTTCTGCCCCACATTGGGAAATTTCGAACACTGCATATATTTTTTATATTGTTCACTATATCATAAATCTTGTTTGATATAAAGATGACTTATGAATAGTGGTATCAAGCTCTTTGTTGCAGATGAAGAGTGCAGGATTAAATTATGTGGGCTCCATTGTCGGACTAAGGGAACGATGAACAAAATGAAGCCTAAGTGGTGGGAGTGTTTAGTTTATCGTGTTGTTTTTCTTATGCTGGCATTAGTGTCTTGGATTGATGTAATATGTACTCTTTATGATTTTCAGATTTGTATGAAGTAGAAGTAAATTTACTACAGGATTTGTTTATCCAAAGAAAAGAAACTAGACAGTATTATTCAAGATATGTAAGATGGCCGGAAACTTAGAATAGCATGCTTCAATTGTTGGAAAGTGAAGCGCTAAATGATTTACTCCCACCTCTACTCATTTTGATAGACATACTTATAGCTACATTTTGAGTTTTGGGTAATCAAATCATGTTGATGTTGTAGATAATCCGGATTGATGAATAGAATTAACAAAACATATTGAGTTATGGAGCGAGGGTTGACAATACTGTGTTGGAGATGTCCTTGAGCAGCTGGAAGAGCAAGTGTAAATGAACTATTATTACCCAATGAGGCAACTTGAGTAACTCACTATCCACAACCTCTTAAGTAGAGCTTCTCCAACACTTCCTTCAATGGACTTCTTGAAAGCCTGATGAGCTTCTGATGATTCCGTGATGATATCAACTCCTTGAGCCTGAGCATCCGATGACTTCAACAGTCCTCCAAGCGTAATTCTTGAGATAGCGTATTGATAACATGAAGGAGAAGCTCTGCTGCCCCGCATGGTCTCCCCGACTGGTGAGGTTGGATAATTCAAGCAATAGGATCAAGTGAGTAGTGATATCAGAGAGTGGTACTGCGAAAAGACAGAGACCATCAAGAGGAGGAGGAGGAGGAAACTGGTGGGCGTGTGGAGATGTCTATTGGGTTTACAGGATAATTGGAAAACTAAACTATACAACCTGATGGGATGGAGTGAAACGATATATAATCTGTTCAGCAAATACTGCAGAGCAGGAAGTAGAAGAAAAAGAATTGTTTTCAACAGCTAATTCTTTCAGGTAAAATGATGCTGTTAGCTTTCAGTGGAAATAAAGTTTCATGATACCGAATGAATGGGAAAAGATGGGAAGTTCTGAGTTCTGATCCAAATAATGAAAGACTACAATGCTTTCTTTCCATCAACCCTGTATATTATCTACAAACAAATTGAATAATATTTATATGAGCTTCTTCTTCTGAAAGAATCCTTCAGATAGTATAGTTGGAAAAAACCTGAAACAGCAAATACAGAGCTAACGACATTATACTGAACCACACTCTAGCATTCGTTGTTTCAATACTTCCCTCATCTCCGATTCCCTCATCAAAACAGTTTGTCAATTACCTTCAAATTTATTTCAACGCATACTAAGCTGAATGCACTATTTTAAGGCACCACCATAATACAACGATAGACTCAACTTTTCTTATTAGAACGCACAAATAGGCTCTTTAAATGCTATATAACTCTCTGACTGAACTTTTGCAATGTCTAGGCACATTCCGCTTTATTGCAAGAAGCAAATGGGTTCAAAGTAAAACAGTTGGGGAAAATTTTATAGCAAGATACAAAAAGAAAAGGAATTCGGCAACAAGCGCCAAGTTTCTTATGTCAAGGAAAGATAATTCAGAAAAAGTAATCACATAAAGCTCAAGGAATTTTAAAGCATTTGAGGGTGCTCAGACCATCTACAGAGACATTGTGAGCAACTAATGTAAATTGATGAATTCAATGAGTGTGATTTGAAACTTAACAAAAGACTGTTTGATGAGAATAGAAAGCACAAGCATTACCTATCCTTTGGGAGGCTTCCAAGTTTCATGAATGGCATCTACTAACCCTCAAGTTTTTCCCAACTCCAGTTCGAGGCCTCTAAAGTTATGCATGGAGGATGAGAAAACAAGCAAAGAATAAACATTCTGAAACAGGTGTTTTAGATAAATGTAGTTACTTGAATATGCTCTTTCTTTTGCCACAGATTCCCAACCTTTGGCAGCAATATTCACTTCCAGGCCCAGATTAATATGTTGCAGCTTTAACATTTTCGCTTTTGGTGTCTAACCAGGCATCACCAGACCAGTAGTTGTGAATGCAAATTGTCCATGTGTGACATTTTGTTGCGTGAAGGTTCCTATATGGTGTGAGGAACCCGTTATATAATGAAATACCTTTAGATCTGATCTGAAATTTGTTTGATTAACTCTCATCCTAATATGGCAAAGTCACCTTAGCTGGAAACGGGGGCAGTCCTTTCCACTTAAATAACAGTGCACTTGCCAAACTACGACGTTGTTGTGTATGTCTCCGAGCACATTTGTCTCTGAACTTGGCAGCCCTAAACCATATTGCTTTCACTTTACCACCAAAATCAGCTGTTGACTAATACACACAGCAAACTTATTGTTTATTACCAGACTGAATGCCATAGAGTTTGCTTCTTTTGTTTCAACAGATGACGCGCCTTTGTTTCTATTACCCAATGCCACCCACTAATGTCATACACGCCGCTTAGCAATGAAACGACTACTGCGCCTCCCTATTCAAACGTAGTATTTTAAGCTTCTGCCAAACTTAAATCGTCATTTCACCAAAGTTTAATGTTTGATATTAGATAGTGTTGTTCAGCCATTAATCATAAAAAAGCATCAATTATTCCACTATCATTTTAAGGATATGTTTTTGCCTTTCATTTAAGTAATATCGAATTTCATACACATACTAATTAAATATATATTTATTTTTGTATTTTTCAAACCAAACATTTTATAATACTACATTTTGATAATGTACCATTTTTTGGCTACATATAAAATGTTCATAAATCATATATAACTGTGATTTAGTGTAACGCATCATAATGGAATAACGTACGACTTATCCTAATGCTTTCTATGGTACGCTAAGCAAATAAATTCAATTTAAGGGTTCTATGAACTCAGTTGTTTAAGTAACAATTTGCAGATTAATCAATTAAAATTCCATATGTATGTTTTAGGGATGATCTCCAACATATTTGCAAAGTCTAGTTAATAAATTAAAATATAGATCTTATATTAGCTCTTGTGATTATTGATCATTCATTTATATTAGTCTTTTTTCATTTGATATATTCATCATAAATCTATAATTCATCTTCAATTGGGAAACCCATTCAGACTTCTCCCTCCGTATATAAAAATTATCAAACGATTGCCATCTAAGATGTTTTATTTGGTGAAATAAAAATTGACCCATAATCAAATTCTATAAATCTTGCCTGGTGGTTTATCTTGATCTCTATTAGTCAGATCATCATCAAATTTATCTAGAGAGATGAATATTAATCAATGATTATGATTAAATCTAAAATTCCACAATATCGATAAAATGGTACAATTAAATTAGTACACACTGACATTATAAATGCTACATGAGTTTATATTGTAATTTGTAACACACATGGAGAAACAAGAAAATTTTATGTTATCTCTGATCTCTTGCAAATTGATACCTTAAAAGGAAAAAATAATAGGAAAAGAAAATAATATAATTTTGTCCTTTAAAATATTATGGGGAGTGTCAAAAGTCAATGTCAGTGAATGTTCTGCTAGGCAAACATACAGAAGATCAATGAAAAGAATAATAACAATAAAAGAATCTTTGTGAATGGGCTTGATTTTGATTGATGATAATTTGAAGTTGGGTAAGCAGTTGATTTATGAGCAAAGTTCTGGCCAACAAGAAAGCTGGCCTGTCTGCAGAATGTGAGATTCATAATGATCAAAGAAAGGTCCATTGGACAACATTAAGCATGTCCAGATACTTAGGCGACTCAAAATGGCACCACATTGCTTCTTCTGAGCAGTGAAATGATAAGGTTTGCATCCACCATCCAGCCCTTACTGCTTCTGCTAGTCCAAAACAAACCACTGATTATCTGAACTAATGGTAAAAGGATGGCGAGGATGTTGTGGAAGAAGAAGATGTTGTCAGAAGAAGGATTGTTCTATGTTATCACTTGCTACTTGCTCTCATTATCAAGATAATTGGTAGTTTACAGCTAAGGCTGCTAGTTTTGACTGACTTATGAGACAAGGCATTATTGTTTGTTGTAAATTGCAGGGAAGATAATGGAAGTTACATTAGCTGAAGAGCCTTTTGAGATATAAAAGTGCTGCATCATAAGCCCTTGCAGCTGCTCTGAGCTGAATATATTTAACCATATTCTTTTTAAGTTTTTGATTTTGCTTCCTCACCTCCAGATACCCAGCGAACCCCAACTTCTCATTCTCACTCCTTTATATTTCTTCATGCTTTTCTTGTTTTGAGGAGATAATGTTGAAGGAGAAGAAGACGCCATTGTTGTTGTTGCCTTCGAAGAAGAGGACGAAAAGGCTTCAATCTTGCTACTGTGCTCTGCCTTTACCATTCTGCCATCTGAGCTCGAAATGTTGGAATAAGCAGGATGAAGAACAAACATATGTAAACATGGAAGTAATGAATGAACTAAAAGAGGAGGCTGATGAAGAATTTGGAAGTGAATGGTAGCTTGAGAAGAAAGAATGAGGAATATTTATAGATAGATGGATGGAGTGATAAAGGGGGTGATTATATTTGAGTGAGTAAGATGCTTTAGTCGTGAGTGAGGAAATAGCAGAGTAACGACTACTGAAATGGTGATTGGGGATGTTTACAGTAAGAAATTAAAACGTTCTATCTTTTACTTATGGATTTATTTATATCAAATCAAAAGGAAAATAGGCCCTGCCAGCTTGTCTGGAACAATAAGTATGAGATCTGAATCATTGTTCTCTTGGAAATATTTGTCAATTTATTCCTATACTATCATGTTTTTATACTGGCCTCTCTCAACCATCGCCTTGCTTTTATAACTCGTCTCTAAATTTTTATCATTCTCAAGTGGATTTGTCCCTAGCCCCATTTTTACATCAAAAATACATTCTCGACACAAAACCATCATTTTGTCCTTAACATTAAACCAAAAAGATGCTAGCATATTACTTCCATATAAATTAAAATGTAATCTCTACACTTTATCTCGAACACATCCATCCTACCCCTTCTCCCATTCCTCTGCTAAAACTAAGCACCAACCCAACATCTTTCTTCTTTAATATCCCCTACCTAATCCTAGCCAATCAGCCACTAACTTTGATTATTTTTTCTCCCAAAACCCCACATAAATCTCTCCATAAGCAGATTTTTTAATTCAAATCATTATCAAATTTCCAAAATTAGTGCCAAACAAATCAAAACCAATCGGATAACTTTTTGGACAGAAGTAGTACTTCCTAAATTCAAATTCAACTTAAAAACTCACCAGTGGACACCTTTTGCTATGAAAATCATAATGAAGTCAAAAATCCATTCAAATCATAACAGAATCAAAATAAAAAATCCCACACAATCAAAACCCCAAACTGGGCAACTTTTTGGGACAGTATTAATACTTCCTAACTAAATTCAGCATAAAACCCCCAAAACTGGACAACGTTTTGGTTGGTTAATTAATTGATAATCCGTATATGAGTGTAGGATCAGTTGGCAGTTTGAAAACACCCTCTGTTTTTTTCTCTCTTATAAATTATAATTATAATTAATTTCGCAGTTGGTGGTATTAGAGAAAGGTGAAGACTAGATCGAAAGTTTGAAAGCTGAATTCTTCTCTAAGGAAAAGCCACGCTTTGGCAATCTGGAAGCACGTGCAATATTCATAGACCCACTCGGAAACTTCATTAAGCTCTACTGCTAGTGCCGCAAACCCAGTTTTACAATCAATCAACTCTCCCTTTTTACTTCCTAATGAATTTTGACAGTTGGTAAAATACTGTTCTGTGTATTTATTCAACATTATATTATTTAATTTATTCATTCTTGTTTTGAATGTTAATATATTGGATTTAATTTATAAGTGTTTTTAGAAGAATAAGTCATTTAATAGTAATGTGAGCAATTAGAATAAATAAAATTAAAGAATAGAAGTGAAGAAGGGTCAATGGACAGTAGTAAAAATAGAACGGATGGGCATGCAGATGAGATAGATGAGGCTGAGGAAACAAAAACAGCTGTATATCTTCTGTCTTGCAGCTTCAAACCGCGCGTCCAATTTAGCTTTATTATCACACCTCCCCTCATCGCAGAAATCGGCTGACGACCTAAGATCAATCGTATTTCTTTTAATCTAAGATATTATATCACTATTGGAACACTCCACCGTGCATGTTGATAAAACTATCCACAGAGTGATCACCAGTGCCACAAGAGTGGTATCATTTTGCCACGTTATATGATCAATTGAAAGGCTAAATTGATATTTCAGTTTTTATCCTATAAAAATTGATTCAGATCAATTTTTTGGCACCCAAATGTGGGGGTCTGGAATATAATAAAGCAAAAAAAGAAAAGAGGGCATTCACCACCTCAATCAGCTCGCCACCTGGGCAGCCTGCTATTGATCGCTTTTATTTTTTTTCCTCTTATTTTTAAAATCATTTTTTGTACAATAATTAAGCAAAATTAAATAAAAAATATACCATTATTTTTATTTTCCGGTATCTATACAGCATTGTGCCAGATCATTCGTGGAGCAATTAAAACAAATTTGATTTTTATACAATTTTTATTAATCAGATAAAATATTGTTAATTTTTCAAATTCAAAAGAAAAATATATTTTTGTGAAACGAAGATAAATGATATGGAAGAGAGATAAATTAATTTGACACCGATCATATTTAATGCCAGAAAAGTCGCCATATTTGGTTAATGTTTGACGCCATAATAGGTTAATAATCTATTAATTTCTCAATGCGATAATGCAAGTTGTATTTATTAAGTTTTGTATATATATACTAGTGTGTACGTGGTAGTTTTGTTATACGCGATTTCATTATTATAATTATAAAAAGCGTAACATAAAATTGTATATTATATATCTATTTCATCAGAATAATTATAAAATACAACATAAAATTATAGTAGAAAAATAAATTATCGACAAATATACTTTTTATATATTTTGTTAATATCAATTTCCCTCGTAGCATCGCCTATCTTCTTCATGCATCATCATTATAAGCATTGTATGTTTCACTCCATAATGGGAATGCGATTGTTTTCATTAGTGTAAACACATCATTTGATTTTAAAATGAATCACATAGTTTGAAACAAATGACAATAATATGCTAATAAAATAATGAGAAAATAAATACGCATATATTTACCTCATATTCTAAGAATTATAGCTTCATTAACATTATACTTTAATATAGTGATAATAAACTTTCATTACTAAACATTGTTTTTGATTTTTATTTTAGTTCACCTTTTATAAATTTTGACTTAGTTATTCTTTTGATGTACAATTGATCGTTGTTATAATTTTTGTGAAATTGCCGAAGAAATATATCATGCATGCATCATGATATGATTTTTTCCTGCATACAAATTCTTCTATTTCGTATAGGAATACTAAGACAATTACATCATTTCTAAGACATTTGTATATATTCACCGCTTCAATACATTATTACCTACTAAGATAATTGAGGACTACCCAAGTAAATTATATGGAACTTTAGTATCTTTGAGAAATCTTAACTAAACAAAACCAATATAATTTTTAAATCCATTTAAATATAAAAGTTATAATATCATTAATTAAAATTTATCTCTAAAAGATGGTTAAATTTTAAGTAGAGTCCTTTAATTTCATAATTACATAATAACTTGGTAATGTAGTCTCTATAATAAAATAATCTTCTATTTGTAGAACCTCTATATTATGATTCAGATTGTGAAATTTTTATTTTAATGAAATTTATCAAAATACAATTATATCCTTCATTTTGGCCGATATTTTGTAACCGCCTCGAAAATCTGCAAACTTTTAAACAATCTGTAGTTTTATATATATATATATATATATATATATATATATATATATATATATATATATCCATGGGTACTGTATAATATGGTGCCAGATGTATTTAATTTCTTTTTACCTTTTCCATAACACATTTATTTATGCATCATTCTAATTATTCGATATGGTTATTAATGAAATATATAATACTGTAAATCGTAAGAATGAGAAAGCTGGCTTGGCTATTCCAAGAGATTCTCTCATGGGGTGTATGCAAGTGTACCTCTGTATATACTAATATAAAGCTATTTTAACTTTATCCTGACTATATATATATGACACCTTACAGGCTACAGGCTGATAAATAACCAAACAAATTATATTGGGAAATACATTTTCTTATTTGAGATTGACCATTATGGGCCCTTTTTGGTACAGCATTACAATTGATCCCATAATAAAGAGGAGGAGGATCATAAGGACTCTGGAGCAGATGCTGAGCTGACCTGTTGTTTGGCATTCGTAGGGCAATGTACCCTTGGGGCATGTGGGTCATCCGATTGCATGTTTCTACATTTTAAACTGCCTACATAAGTAGAAAGTATGTCAAAAGCAGCACTTGTTTAAGTTTTTACATATATTTGAGACCTACCTTGAAACCAGAAATTTATATAGAGAAGCAATGAACACAGACAAATAAAGTATAATGGTAAGGCAAACTTAGAGGATAGACAATCATTTTAAACAAATAAACGTTGAAATTATTAAAATTAATTGTAAAAATTTATTTTAAAAATTTTAAAGGGTCGATTGTTCGACGCTCAATTCTCCCTCCGGTATCCATTGTTATCGAAGCACTAGTTGACAAATTCTGCAAGATAACACCTGAAGAGTTTGTTATGTAAAGAGTGCTGTGCCCAACACCCCAAATTTTCATGAATTAATGCAAGCTGGAATCTTCATCGCTAGTTTTCAGCCGAGTTTTTCATTCCCCGAATTAAATTGAGTGCAATATCCGCGATTCACCTCCTCCGTGAAACTATGTGGACCTCGAGGGGCCTAAAGTGTCAGATCCCTCCTCCATAAAAATCCAAAAAGTAAGTGACTGGCGAACAGAATTGCTTACACTTTGTAATTGTTAATCCCGTTTATGAAAGTTAATACTCATTCCTAATAGGCTGTAAACTAAATCTAATGTGCACTGATGACATTTATTATTCATCACTAATGCACCACCTTTAATCTATAGTTATCTATATAAATGACCCCCTCTACTTTATTATTTAGAGTATTTTGCTTTTCCTCTACTTTTCCCTCTCCCTTCTAACTGAAGCAATTCAAAATTATTTCCACTTTGCAAGAATAACTAATAATAACTGCACAATTCAAGCATCGTATATGCCATTTCTTCTGTAAAGTGAAACACACAAATATTTAGCTATTAGGCTCAATGTGCATTTTACGATTGTAAAGTGAATTACATTTAGAGGCTTAAAGCAAAGCTGGACATGAATGCATACTGTATAATTTCTACCTTTTCAAGCCTAACAGTATAGTTTAATCTCCTTATCTCACAACAAGGAGCAAGTAGGGTGATGCATTGAATTTTATATATCGAACTACTGATGTATGTGTGATATATTATTAAAGTATTTGAACAAAAAGAGTAATTTATATGCATATTTGGCTGCCTCCATCTCTCATAGATCAATTCGATTCATACACTCCAATTGGGACAGAAAAGCTTTTGCCCCCATTTGCAAAGGCCAAATCATCTCATTGAGACAAGCGATACTGCCTACATCTTAAGCATACAACAAGATCCTCAAGTATTTCTATAAATATCACAAACCTCTACTTTGATAAGTAGAATGCAAATTTGAATTCATACTATTCAATAGGTTCTAAACACCCAATCCAACTTAAGTATCGAAGTATTACTTAATCGACTTGCCTCAAGGGTTCAGACAAATAACCCCGGCTCTTACCACGAGACGTATATTTCAAATAAACGAGCAACTCTTGCTAACCCTTGTAACAACTGCAGCTATGAGTTTAAGATGATAACCACCTTGGGGATTCCCCACTCAAGATATCCCAGGCCCAACCAATGATCCGGCAAGGCACCAAACGGCATGGGAGATCACCTACTGCCGGTTAACTTACGACACCAACCCAGTAGCAAGTCGGCTGAATCCAGCTGACGGGCCGGAGGCATCTCCTCTCAGTTGCACTGAAAAGACATACACGAGTAATTATGTTATGCCACTGTCAATTTCATCTCTATTAAAGTAGATCAAGTTATGCTTTATTTGATCTCCGGAGAACGCCGAGATTTAGTATCCGAAAAGTTGGGCTGGTACGAGCGATTAGTGATAGCCCAATTTGACGCTGCTACATAAATTGCGGAACTACCATTTCCAAATGAAATTTGCGAATCAAATCAGATACATAATCACTTTTCCGAACTAAATCTCAACTTTTAAACTCTTGATCAAATGCACAATTTGATTCCATTATCCGCGGCCATACGAAAGTTATACTTAGATGCTATGCTGACGGTAAGTGATTTATGCCATACAAGCCAAAATTGGCAATGCTCTATCAACATTAAGAAGAAAAAAATAGAAATCCGTGACTCCCCAAATATCCTTAGCCCCACTCCATTCAATTCACCCTAATTTTTCTCCTCTAATTCCCCAATTTGATTCATCACCAAAAATCTTCAACTCTAATTAAAGCCCCAATTTTATTTCATTTCCCCCAATTCACATCACCAAAATCATGAATTAACATCAAAAATCTTTATTAATTCGACAAAACCCATAAAACAAACTACCAAAATCACTAAATTTCAGTAAGAACAGCAAAAAGCCGTAAATTTAGATTAGAGGAGATTTGAAAACATTGAATAAAAATTCTATAAGACAAACCAAAATCACCTATTTAATAAAAATTTGTTTGCATGTTGTTTTTGTGGTCCATTTATGATTTTTGATTTTTTTTCATGGTATTTGTTTGCCCTGCTTTTTTGAAGGTCTCAATGTTAGAATCTAGTATGAATTCTATTTGTGATAAAACACCAAATTACATCCCGGATCCTCAAAAATGTATAAATTAATCTAAAACACATAATTAACAATTACGAATACAAGTAGCTTCTACAGAGATGTCTCGAAGCCCATCTCCAAATCTTTCATTTGCTTCCTTTTGAATTCCATTATCTAAAGACTTCAAATGCAGCAATTTAGTCGGTTGCACACCTAAGAGGTCAATTTACACTCAAGGTCATAGAATAAAAGGATCGGATTGATGAAAATAAAAATTTCTTTTCATTTCTATATTTCCTGCCCTTCAAAATTTTTGGAGGCTTTTATTTCTATCTTCATGATTAGACTAACTCACGTAATCATTAGTTAATATTTGGGGCTTAATATATGATTATTATTAAACCCCAGTGCCCCAATCGAATAGCTTAATGAAATGCACCTGCTAATTTAATTAAACTGCTATAAAATCAAACACTAACAAGTTGTTAATAGTAACTAACAAGTTATCAATAAGCTCATCTAACTATCGAATTAATTCAATCACCAATTAATTAATTCGTCTATCCAATTTATATATTTTACATTATCAATGTAAAATCCCAATTGAGAATATTCAAGGATTACAATCAACTCCTCAATTTAGCAAATGTAGTTTAATTACATACGAAATATAACCAACGCCATCAGATGTACGTGACCTTCTAGGCTCAGATAATAGTAAGTTGTATAACAATAATAATTGACCAATTACTATTATTATAATTTGATTAACGAAAAAGATCTAAAGAATCGCCAACCCCTAAATTATCATGAGAATCCAACCAAGAATATACACTGTATCACATTTAACCAACCCGCAAATGAATTGATACACAATCGTCGCAATCTGCATAATAAAAAGGAATCAATTTCATTGATTTGGAACACTCAGTCACCCAAAATCAAAAAAATTTAATTTGATTTAAGTGCTTTTAATGCTATGATGTCAGAAGAGTTTAATAGTTTTATTCGTAGTTTGAAGTATTCAATTTGTAATTTTGTTATTCTCGTTTGTTGTAAGGTTTCATCCAAAATTAAAACGATTATTTAACAAACACGTTGCTTATCAATTAAAAAGCCTCAAGTTCATCTATATATTATGGTTTTAATTTCATAGTTAGAAATTATCAATGGGTGGAATTTGAACTATGTTTTTTTTGCTATTTCGTTGATTGTTAAAATTTTGTGGTGAAACAGTTTGATACTTAGTTCTATGAACAGCTTGATGGGTTTTTAATTTTTATTTTGTGTTGATTGCCAAAATTTTATTTTGTGTTGATTGTTAAAATTTTATTTTGTTGATTGTTAAAATTCATGGGTTTTAATATTATAGTTCATTGCTAGATCTATTTCCATTCTACTAAATACACCGATAAACTCAGAGAGATTCATATTTATCGAAATGAATCCTCGATTATGATGCAACACGATATTAGAAATTTGAATCGCTTCTTCTGGTCAATTGTTGATTATTGAACTTTATTATGTTGCATGCCTACATATGTATCTTTGTATTAGTCAGAATTTAAATTATTATATTGCATGCCTCTATATGCTTTTATCATAATCTGTAATCCACACGTTTCATGCCATGGTATTCATACTGTCAAAAAGAAATATTTCAGTCGATTGTTAAATTCATGAGTTTTTGTAATACACTCGCTTATAATGCCAAGGATATTCATTTCCATTCTATTTAAATACACAATGTAAAACCTCATAAGAGATCTATTTTTATCGAAATGAATTCATTATGATGCAACAATTTTATTATTGTGAAGCGGTGAACTGTTTTCTTGGTCAATCTATTACTATTGTACTTCTGTATTATGTCAGACGCCCATATATGTATTTTGTGTTAGGCTATGAAACGAAAGTTATTACATTGTATACCCCTATATGTTTTATCATAATCCGTAGAATCCACACGCTGTCACCTGCGTCAAGTGGTATATTCATACCGTTAAAAGAAATATCACCAAATGCTGTCCCTCCCAGATGATACCACACCCAAATTTCTCATAGTTTTAATTCGAAGGATAAGTTCCAAAAACATGCTGCCCATTGCATGCGCCAAATAACAGGATACACCGTGAATGACGGCAAATACTTAATGCATTTATCATTTGAATGGCAGAATGATAGCAAGAAACGAGGATGCGCCGGAAAGAACTAAATGCATAATAACGCAATAAGAAATATGGCCGCGAAAAAAGCGAGTATAAATAACAAGATAAGAATAAGTATAAATATGATGATGAATAAATTAGAAGAAATTATATTGAATGTTTTAAAATTAATTATGAATCATCTAAACATGAAACTATACCTATGCCGAAGAAAATAAAATCAATGGAAAAAACGTGAAGACTTTAAATAGAGAAAAAAGGAAGAAATACTTTAACAATTGATGTATTTGAAATAAGAATAAAGAGTCACAGAAAGAATCAACACAAAAACATATAATTACATTATATGAAAACATTAAAATACCATGATACACTATCGAGTGAGATTACCCCACATAAAATTAATATCATGGCATACTCTACCGTGATTTAGCAGACAGATCACATAAACAAATTTGTATATTTTATATCGTTATCCCCGAGATGTAATTAATACAAAAATCATGGTAAGAAAATGAAAAAACTTCACTCTATGGGCAATGAATAAAAAAGTAGTATAATCTAAAAGGAAAGGAAAATAAAGTCATCAAAAAAAAGTTAAAAAATTAAAAATAAGGCAAAGAACAATTAAATTGAAATGACTGTTTAGCGGAACTTTTTTTCCTAAAATTCTAGAATCAACAATTTATAAATACTTTTACTCATCTTGGCTATCGACAAAAATATGGTGATCAATAACCAAAATTCCGAAAAGCATACTGTAAGTACCAAAATGTATCTATTAAAAAATTCTTCGGTGAACGAGGAGTATGCTTGTTTAATGATAACATTATCATCGCCTTCAATTCAGAATTAAAATAAATAAGTATTGAATAAACGGAATCCAGCAGATATACATATATAATGAATATATGTGAATGATCGATTTTAAGGTAGTGTTTATAAAGACTTTTGGGCAACAATGCAGTTGAAAATGGATTAAATAGGTTGAAAAAAATTGTCAGAATGGGGCGCTGAATGACTAAAAGCCATGATTAAATTCGATAAGATTTTTTCAACAATAAAGTGTCATATTATGCACACGCCATTTGTCAAGGCCATGAGTTACAATATTACAATACAGGTTCCGCATTTAGACAAGGCGCGAGAGCGGCGAGTGCTTAAGGGAGATAATGCCATGCCACGTGTCGCTGCTTGATTTACTTGCCTGATTTTTCGATTTTTTATCCCATCCTTCAATTATTTCTGATCAATTATTTTATATCAAATTAATTTTTTTTTAACTAAAATTATCATTTTTTTTCTCTATAAATGTAGAATTACCTTTCATTCAATTTGGACATAAAAAATCACATTTTTTTCAAATATAATTGGCTATATTATCTTTTACTAAACTCTGGTTTTTAGTGAATTGATCCTGCCAATAATGATTTCCAACAATCAAAAGTCGTTTAATTACCCTTTTTAGCTATCAAAATCTCAGAGTTATCAATTTGATAATCAATCTTGCAATCAACTATCGTTTCAAAATATCCCCAAATTTTGGATTTCAGATTCAATTGCATCCTGCATCCGAATCAAGCGCGATGCAAATGCATAATTTAATTACAAGCAGATTCAGTCACAATATAACAAGGGCAAAGTTCAAATGTTTCATGACAAATATTTCAAAGAGTCGACGTGTCTTAACAGCGATCAGAAGCTGGATCGATTACATTGCATCATAGTTTATTTCATTTCATTATTGTACCGTGATTTGCTTGGTTGTACTAAGCATTTGACTATTTAAAATTTTCTTGTTTTAATAGTTATTATTTTCAATTCTTGTGTTTTTATTTTATAAAAAATTAATTAAAAAATACGTAGATCAAAATCTCATTTAAAATAAATATTTATATAATTTTCGCTTTAAAAAAAAATCAAAAAATAATTTAAGTAAATAATAATTTTCGTTTTATAATTATTTAATCATCAATATAAAATATAAGTAAATACAATATTGTATAAAAGTTTGTGTGCAGGGTGTGTCAATTTATTGGGAACAACCACCATCAGAATGCCGTAGTACCTGAGCCATTAATTATTGTTATATAAGACGACGTTGTCATTTAAATCAAAAAGAGCCGCTATTAAAATCATAAGATTTGTAGATAGCCTAATAATATAATACGTACGATTACTTAATGTAAGAGGTTTGTTTAATGAAAGCATAATAATTTCAACTACTCATGAACATGCTTTATCAAGAGCATTGTCGGGTCCATCCGTACAACAACCCGCCGATTCTCTCTTTATTTGCATTTAGTACTGTTGATACATTATTTATTTCCAATAAGTTAATTAAGATTAATATGAACCGTAAATGCCTTAATAATAATGTTTGGGTTGAAGAACTAGGTCATGGATTTTGAATATTATTCCCTGACATGAAGGATTAATTTTTATTTCTTCATCGAGGATTAACATTAAAACTGGAACACGTAAATATTTTTTGAGGAGTCTTCTACATGTTGAGAACGGGAACTAAAATCAGAATGAATGCTATTAATTCAATTTGTTAGAATCATCTCAGATATCACGGAATGCAATGACCTTCATTTTTCTTGGAACTTCGGAGGAAACTGCAATTTCAAATTTTGGGAAATCTTAGAATAATATGATCGACTGTTTTTTTTTACATGTTACACAATTTTATTTCCTCTTCCTCTTAATCAATATTTTACGGCGAAACGTTTAAATATAACTCTCATCCTCAATATATACTTAAAATCCTTAATTTTATACTTTGATATATATAAAATATATATAATATGCTTTCCAAGATTTTGATAACACAATTTGTGGATGCTTTACATTTTTCTCTCAGTTGGTTTTCAAAGAATATTGTATCGCTTTCTCAGAAAGAGCTTTAATTTTCATGCTATTTTTAATTAATGATAGACTTTTCACAAGTATAGTATAAAAAATTATTGCGCATCTAAGAATAATGGGACGATTGGGAGTGTAGAGCTGCAAGATAATCCAAAGAATTGTGTGATTGTATATGATCATTAACAATGTTAAATATTTTTAATTTAAATTTTTGTCATAAGTACTTTTTAGTTATATTTCATGTAATTTTGATTTCATAATAACTTTAAAGGTTATGGGATGAAATTTTCTCCTTAATATTATGAATTAACTATCGCAAACGTAACCTTTTGTATTTTTAACACTCTGTTCTGTAAATAAACATGTGCTGAAGTTGACGTGATAATGAATCATCGCTAATAATCTAAATTCACATACACTAAGTTTTAGCCCTATTGAAATGGTTCTGAAGTAAAAAAATTATTTCAAGTTTGAACTACCATCTATCACTATGAACAACTAGTTAATGTATACATATGCATAAGATCTGGAATTGAGATGAAGATGAATTGAAGCTGTGACTTATTTCATTTTATTGTTTTACATAAGTTTTTTGAAGTTGTTCTGTAAATTTGCATTTTCTTGCATGGATTTGATGTGAGCCCATCATTAAAATGGAAGAAAACGCGTAAAGAAAAATGGGATTTAAGCAACTGGCAACACAGCGTTGTTGTCATTATTCATTGATAAAGAAAAATAGGGTATTATATTATTGCATTCCAATATTCCATGATGTGAAAGATCCAATGTTACTGGTGCTGAGCCCGGACCCACTTTATGGGCCAAAGTGGGTGTATCCAAGTACAGAAGTACGGGGTGATAGGCGGCGTGATACAGATATATCGTGCGCCGAAAGGCTTGATGTACCGTTTTATTACCCCGTTTAAGCCAGCCTCCAAGTTTCATACCCACTTATAACGCGGCTGGTATTTTAACCAAAAAGTCATTCCTATACACGTTTCGGGATTCTACGACGGTTCAATTATGCTCTACACATCTGCTAGTTGATTCGTGAATTTAGCTAATGCCTTTATTCAAATCTGACGTCCTGCATGGCTAGACTTTAAGTTGACCTGACTGCCTTATTAATGGACGTCGAGCACTAAATTTCTTTATTCAATAGGAAAGATAATATTATTAGGTCCGTCTTAAAAAAGAAATTTTTTTTTTCTCCTATAAATGTTAAATCCATCACTTTCTTTCATTTCAAATCAAATATATCACTGCTTCATTTTTTTAGTAATGTATACATATATAGGTATATATCACCCTTATTTCTTACTACTTTATATCATGTTTTACTAATTCTATGTGGATTCCATTTTGAGAACAATATTTGATAACAAAAACTGCAAGAATTAACATCACCCATCTTCCTCGATTAATTGCATTGAATATCGATATAACGATTCCATCCTATTAATTTCCTATTTATATTACTATTTACTTGACATAAAATTATGTTAGTATCGTAAGTTCTTTATTATTTTGAAATTTGATACAATCTTCATCTTAGTTTGTCCTATTAAATCTTGAAGTCCTGCTTTATGAATTTGGTTTTAATTGATTTAGATATTTCCGTTATTTATTTTATGAATGCAGAGATAAAGACTGCTTCACGGGCCGACATAGCCTAAAAGGAGAAGCGGTATGGCTAGTAGCCGTGATTAACGAATGGGCCGTCCCCGCCCGGCCCCTTAACTAACGAATCGCCGGGCCTAAGAGACTTCCTCATTCTGGCCTGAGCACTAATTTTCAAGTGGTAAGGCCCGGATTTAACGCCAGCATTATTTAATAGTTACATAACGGCACTACGCTTGTCCCTTATAATAAATTCAATAATAATGCATTCCCGACCATTTTCCTGAACAAAACGCACCGCGGTTTTGGGAAACCACATCATCGCTGTTAAACCAACTACCAGTTTTGCAACGCCTATATCAGAATAATCACATTTCAGGATCATCAAACGTGCAACCGCTTGATTTCAAACGGGTAACACGCTTATTAAAAACGGTTATAATCTGCTTATTTGTAATAAACGGCACCGCTTAAATCAAAATCCGCACTAATGCTTAATACTAACAGCTGCTATATGTTCGGTACAAACGTGGTACCGCTTAACCAAACGCTACCACGCTTATCGCCTCGCAGAAGTCAAAAACCAGGTCTATAAAAGGATAATACCTTCTTTCATTTCTCACAATTCACAATCATTTGTAAGCAACTCAAAGAATAATAAAGCAATCCTCAAAATCTTTCATTGAAGAATTATATTGTTCTAAGGATTCTATCTCATGCTGCGGCCATATTCCAATCTACAATCTACAATCCTACATTGCTCCATCAAGTTCGGTATTATTTACCAACTTTTTATAAATCAGATATTTTTGTTTTTAAATTAATGGTACCAAAACGTATCTTGGTGTAAAAATGTTCAAAGTAAGAAGGCTGTGATGTCTATGTCTAATGACATGTTAATTTAGAGGATTTAATGCATCAGATGATCGAATCTGAATTCATTATTAACTCTCAATCTAGTTACTTGATACTACTAATGAAAGGAAAAAACTTCATGGATTTGGAAATATTTTAATGGAGACCGTGGAAAACAAACGCAATCCTGTATAAAATTGTAAGGCTACCTCTACTGAAAACGGTAAAGGGAACCGGTCATCTTGCTAGACACTTAGCGGTCAGCAAGATCACTAAAGATTAGTGGTGGGAGGGTGGCAATGTTCTAACTATCGATATCCAACCGTAAGAACTTTTTTAGCATCTTCAATTTATGATCGGTAAAACTATGAAATTCTGTAATCGGTAGTTCTTTGCCTTTTAATCTCATCATGGATGATGATGCTTAATAAATGGATTCAAAATGTCGTTAATCTCCTAGCTATACGTATCCCTCTGCATTACTTTACGAACCTATGCTTTTAAATATTTTAAAATGAAAGAGAGCTTCTAGGTAACACTCTTATGAATTTGCCTTATAAATGTGTTTGATCAGTTGATTGCGTCTTTTTGGATTTGATATAATTATGTACTACTCAATATATACTAATTGGAAACATTGTTATGAATTACTTAAGTTTTTGTGAGCCACTTAAAGATTATACTAAAGTTTTTTCAACTCAACTGAGCCAATATTCATCTTGCTTTGCATCGTGTTAATCTCCATTCATATGACTAAACATAAATGATTAGTGTTGCTAGAGATATGATTCCACATTAAGATAAGTTTTAAAATATTTTCATCCTATCCCACACGATACTAATCAAGGTTCGATCCTAACGCTAAATTCAAGCATTTTAATTTCTATGTGAAATCGTATTATGAATCTTACTACCCTTTAACTTAACTAAAGAGCTTTTACGTTCAAAAATGGAAAGATGGAATTGAAACGCATATGTATAACATGTATAAGTTAGCTGGTCACCAAATCAAGCAAAAATGGATGTAAGCCACACCTTAAGTAGTATACAAAGTTTCTTCACCACCACAAGAGGGAAGTTATGTAAGGGTGCACCATTTATAGTTCAAGGGTAAGAAAGTGGAGGTACTTAAGATTACGGGCGGGCAAAATTCTGGCGGCTGAGAACTGGCGGTCACGGTAATCTTTTATTCCACTTTAGATCATGCCAAACTTATAGTACATTTACTACTTTTACTAGTAATTGTATCCCGCCATTGTGTATAAGTTTTATGAACTGCTCATCGCTATAATGATAGCTGTGGAGCGCCGTTGTCGCGCAATATCGATTTTCTGAGTTACGGTATTATAACGGAAACCGATTTAATAAAACATTTGGTATGTTTACTGGGCGCGATGATTACCGAGTGGACGGTGTACTAATCGGCCGGGTCACATTACAAGAATGTGTCTTAAGAGCTTAACAACAATCAGAGTTACAGTTACAGAAATGAGCAGAATAATTTGAATGTATACAAAAAATTTGTTTGGAAAGTCGATCCAGATTTCTTACATCTACTAGTCAAGCATCCGAATCTCGTTATTTGCATTCGTTTGTTGCGCGTCTATATTGAATTAAGGACGGGTTAATACGCCACGCTTGATACTTAAAACACATGTCATCAAAGGGCTAAGCCAACCCTTCAATTATGGGTAATTTTATTATCTCATTTGTTGGGGCCATTATCAAAATGGTTCCTTATTGAGAATGGGTAATGGGTTGATTTACAGACTTAAAACGGGAAGGTAATCATCGACAACGTTAAGTCTTTAATGCGACGGGCATCGCGTTTAAATGGAGGTGTTTGAACATTTAGCGGATGTTCACATTTATGCCACGGAGGTTCAACAACCGCTACCTCAGCGGATTGCATCTTTCTACTGCTGGCCAACACCGGCTTAAGTCAATTCCAGCACGTGAGAGGGTTAGGTCCTCGCCTCTGATCATCCGATAGAGCTATGTCAATGTTGAACCATTAACGCCAACATGTTAAAGCCGCCTAAGATAACGCAGAAAGACCAAAGCGATACGGGCAACGGCGTCATGGCGAGCGACGATCAGCGATGAGTCAGAATAACGTTATGAGATACCGGCGGCAGCTAAGAGCAAACGCGATTCAATTCGAAACACGCTCTAATGTAATAACGCGTTTTGAATATTGATTTACCGATGTTTGGGGTGATTCAACAATTTAGTTTTATGTTACGCAAATTACTTATTTTCTAATTTCAATATTAATACGCTTGATTTCGCAGATTGACACTTTGCAATCATTGGCACGCGGTGATCATTTGTTTTAAAATTGAAATACCATTGGCTTGGCGAACATCGCTTTATTTTAGTATTAACGCAGTACCCTGTGAATTTTAAAAGACCACGCTAATACCGCACGTGAATAGGTTAATAAGAGCAATCGTGGTAGACTGCGACAGGCGGTACTCACGTTAATAATGGGGCTGTTATTTATTTATAACGGTATCATGATGCAACGGCATTTACGTTAATAACGGGCTGACCGCCCCACGACATCTTACATCATTATTTGGTGAGGCCAACTGCTCGACTGCCCTAATCTCTCGCCAAGCCATTCTACTTATTAGTGGGCCGGGCTGACCCAAGCCGACTGGTGGGCTGGCCCCGACGGCTCACTCAAGGCCCGCCTGATAGCCATGTTCAGATATTAGCAGGCAGGAAAATGTGCCTTTTGGGTGAGAGAGCAAAATGAAAGAACTAACATGGATGCTCCAAGCAAGAGCTGCTTTAATCAAACGTTTGTCTATTTCTTTCTACCTTATTTGATCCCTTTTCCTCCCATTTGTTGTTCACTCTTTATGCAAAGTGCTCAAGGCTTCAAATTCATTTTTCCAACATGACTATCCAGTGGCTCTCCTAAATTGAAGCTCAGTAAAAATAATTTTTATGGAGAATAATAGAGAATAAAGAAGAATAATATTGGGAGGATAAGAATGTGTAACTCTTGAACCATTAGCATGGAAAAGAGGACCCAAACCTCGTTGGGGAATTAAGAACAAGGAAATTAGACTGTATATGGAAAGGTGATGGAGAAAAAAACAGTAAGGAGACAATTCATAAGGATGTAGATGAACAAATCATACGGAGAAAAGAGAAAAAGAAAATAGAATCATAGAACAAGTGAGAAAATAGATTAGATAAGATGGGTAGAGATCGAGTTATTATAAACTTATTTATTTTAAACTCGAATCAGAGCTTTAATGTGATAAATATAGGGAAAACCTAAAATATGCAATTTTGAGAGAGAACAATAATTATTGATTGCTTCGAAAATAATCGACAGTGAGGAAACCGTACATTACAGAAAACACCCCGCCTTTAAGCCATGTAAGAATTATCGCTGGTATTTAAAAGATTGATGCTCATATTGCAACAACAGATAAAGTTTAAATTTTGAGCCACTTTCGATCTTTTCTCAAAAGTGGTGAATATAAGGTGAATTAGATCAAAATTTTGAATCAGGTTTATTGTTGATTCAGTTTGGAAAGATTCAAAACAAGAAAGATAATATTAAGCAAAAAAAAATGTTTGTCCTGGCGTGGACGGGCAACGGTGGTTTACCACCCACCGCTCAGCGAAGACTTTTATGATAACTATGTGATACGATGTCGGGTGATACTACAATATATAATTTTATAAATATTATTGAGCAAATTTGAATCGCCATGAATTACATATTGCCTCTCATTTTATGTAGATACACAGTAGATACTAATCAATCAACTATTCATAATTCTAATCCTAATAGTACCAATATATACTAATACTACTAGAATTCACGACGCTTGGCCTTTATCACGTATCAGAGTCCTTTTTACTGATGGATCACTTTTCTCAAAGGCTTGCCATATGTTTGAATTTGTGATTTGTACAATATGTCGGCATGGGGAAAGGTGCATTGACTAAGAACTTGTTCTTCAAGGTATGCCAACCTAATCTAGGCTCCGATTGTATCTGCATCATATACTTATTACGCCACTTGGAACAGGACAAGAAACACAGATACTACATTGTATCTGCTCTACCAGATACTAAAGTAGATCTCAAAGGTACCTATCCATTCATTATTCCGATTTAACATATTTAGTTTCCTAACTTATACGAATCATTTGATATTTTGTGGTGTTAATGGAAGTTTCGAACTTGAAGCTGTGCAGTTCTATTTCAGAGGCTTGGTTTAGGTAAAGGTGCTTTTGAGGATGGCCTGAAGAAGCACTTGGACACCATTTAGGTCTGTTAATTCAATGCTAGAATTAGATAAATATGGATATTCTAGCTTTAAATTTTACAAGATATTCTGACTTACAGACTGTAAACAGAAAAATCTACTTGTTCTTAACTACCTTGCCCCAGAAAAAATGCTTTTAAAAAACAATACAAGATGCCCCTAATTCTCTAAGAGGCCTCCCGCCTAAGCTGGAAAGGGCTGCCTATTAAGATGCATCCTTACCTCAGACAATAAAAAACCGATCAAGCTCGAATGACCAAGATGGTGTTGTTTAACTATATACTACTACAATAGATAAAAAGTGCAGTGTGACAGAATGAAATACTTTGATTTATTCACATCAAGACCAAAGAATACAAAATCTGAATGCCCAAATGTAAAAATAATAAGTATGTCATCAGTTATACAACATAAATTAGTAGGAAATGTACATTTAATGAAATATTACAACCACAATTTGGCTGGGTCGTGGAGTTGATGTATCGGATGTGATTATAGAGAGTATTCTTTTCTCATTCTAAATGGATATTTGTTAAGCCTTTTTAATTAGTTTTGTATGCTCAAATGCATGCCTGATATTTCTTAAATTGTTACTACAACCTTCTTGGATGTGTGATCTACTTGGTACTTGTAAATGAATCTGTATGGTGTTTGGTCACCTTGTGAGAGTTTCATTTTACACACTTTGTTTACTCCTTTGGGCTGAAATGATTTTGTTGTTAATTTGCAAAAGATATTTCTTTTGTTGCTGGATCATGATTTAAAAACCAGGAATGCTGTTTCCTTCCACCCACTGTCCAATGACACAACAATATGGTATCAACATGTTGATTATTCACATTTAAGCAACAGAAGCCCTGTCATAAAACAACCTTCTTTTGAACTGTTTCAGCACTTCTAATGAAATAATCTTCATTTTGTATCTCTTTAACATAACATTTCCCTTTGAGTTCATATATAACCTACAGTCAGATTTATATTTTCTTATGATTTGTAACTATTGCTATCTATCTTTGGTGCATTCTTGATATCATACCAATCTGAAGTTCTTCTGACAATTACAATCCCTGTATTTGCAATTTCTTATCTAATTTGGCTTCAGCACTAACTTCATAGATCTTTTCTACCTGTACTTTCTCTGATCAGTATGGCTTGAGGTAGTTGTGCTGGTTTATAGGATTATCGGAACTTGGAGGCAACCTGCAGTTGTATATGTCTGATAGATTAGGAATTTTTAAGTTCTCAAGTCCCTGCTGGCATCGTGTAACTTTTATCAGCCTGTTTGTCCCATTTAGATTCATTGAAGACATTGCATGGTCTTAAACTGACCGGTAAATATATATTTTCAATTTTCTAGTTTATCAGTAATTTTTGTTCTGCGGCTCATTTGTGATGCCACTCTAAAACATAGGAGACTGGCCTATTTGTATTTTGTACCACTTTCATAATAGAGAGTAATAAACTCGACTGGTATTGTTCCTATATTAGGAATATGACCAGATTGGTGTAATAAACCGTTGTTATATAAGGTTCTGATGCCGTGGGTATGCAAGGTTATATTTCATAAAGATATATTCTAAAAGGGTTCCTTATCGCATTGGTTTAATCTGTGGGCACTATATATTATCTAGAATAATTATTCATTATTGCTTTCTTATTATTGCCTTGATTATAGTTGTCTGTCGTAGTAATATTTTAAAGGATTTGTGCAGCCTGAGCTCCATTGATCTTTGGATACTTCGAATTCAGCAGGAAAAGCGCCAGCTTATGTCGACTTGAGGTAGTATTCACTTACATCTGGATTCTATTTATCATCTGTATATTGAGTAATATTCATTTATTCATTTTGAAGACCGAATTTTCTTAGGCCAAACTCTTCCAGAAAAGACTACCCCTGATCAGGTTTTCCTCGTTCCATCTGTTGATGGTCTGGCCTCCTTAAATTCTCTACATACAGGTCCTGTGAAGAATCAGACTTAGATAGTCTGAAACCAGCAATATTAAAATGGGTAGAGTTCTATTATATTACCTTTTGCCCCCCACATGTCCATGACTCCATCAACCTATTGCCTCCTTCTTTAAGGCTTCCTTTCTATGCTATCCTTTTTTTCCACATAACATGTTTCATGCTTGATTCTTTATGTAGCAAAAAGCTCGTTGCCCATCCAGTAGTGGGGCTCAAAATAATAAATTAGTGAATGTCGTGGAAGACACCCACCTCCTTAACTTGATCCTAGCATTTATTGAAGAGATTCTATGAAAACATCAATTGTTTTTAACTCCAGGTTTGTGTACATGGCTTTTTACATCATCGTCAGTCATATGAATAAGCTGATGAACCTCAACTATGACCAAAGAGGAGAACATTAAGCAGCATGGGGAAGAACTTGGTGCTATAGTATTGATCAAACTGTGAAGACAGCTTTACCATGGAGTTTAAGAACATGGCTGTAAGTTTATATTGATTAATGGTTTGTAAGTTTATCATCTCTTATACATCAAGTGTCATTGATGACTTAAATAGTTATGTATGTTGTAGTTTGATGACGAATTTGTTTTATTATATGTATTTATTCATCTTCTTAAGTTGTTATGCTGATGGGATTTACCCTCTTGTTTTCTCATTTGTACTTGAGGGGAGTAAGTATTCATTAACTCACTAAAGGTTAATTTATTCATTCAATGTAAATAGATTCATTCCCTGCAGCTGTAAAATATTGTTAGTTGCAATGGTGTAGTACTGTTATCAACTTGTCGTTTGTTTTTCCTTCTTTAATTTACATGGTATGTGCTCCTACCATGAATATGGAAGGGAGCTAAAATCTCAGCGGTACTCTAGTGGAAAGCCTGTTACTGATATGAATGGGTTTTCATTGCAGAATTATTTTCAAGAACACAGCCTACATTAAGAAGGGTTTCATGCTGGTATTCACCGTGTTTTTCTACCAAGACGTGATTGTAGAGGATCTGGTGCCTGATTGATTTTGGCACCAGACTATTTCATATGTCTCTTTGAATCAAACAATAATACGTTTGAGACATGTAAATTTGACTCTGGAATAGATTCATGGTTGATGTGTATTTGTAAGTTGGGAACAAAAACCATTCTCATCTTGCCAACAGATTGAAATGTTATGGTGGTATTTTACTAGCTACGAGAACATTATTCGTGGCTTGCACATGTATCAAGGAAGTTTGATTTTGAAACACAATTGTAGTTGTGGTTAAGATCAAGAAATAAAACAAAACATAGGTGACAGAGTATATATTGCAAATAAAAGTAACGAGAGCTTTTTATTTCAAATGAAATATCTGAACTTACCTCTAACACTAGTGTGCTTAACAATACAAATTCAATCGAACCGACCGAATCAATCAAAAATAACTGAAATTAAGGAATCCGATTTAACTCAACCGATTTAGATTCGAAAATACAAAACCTGTAATATTTTGCCTGTTCGGGAAACTGAACTCGATTGAATTTTTAATTAAAAAAATTGAAAATATTGAGATATATATATACATAACCGAAATAACCCGAGAAACCGAACCGAAAATAATCGAAACCGAACCGAAAACTGAATAACCGAGAACCGAATCGAACCGATGACCGGAACTGATCAAACCGAACCGGTTTCGGGTTCCATCTCAAAATTAATTTACTGTGTCGGTTCGTCTAAAATACGCCTAAAACTCAACCGAACTGACCTGGAAGCCCTATCTAATACTCACCCATTAACAACCTGAAATCTCATTTTCATTTATGTCTCTTTCACATAAACTTTCCAACAAAGAGCAACAAACCTTAATTCATCACCACTCTATTCAACACTCAGATGCTGTGCTGTGGGATGTTAAATCAAATCTCCATCCATCCTCAATCTCCAAGCAATTCGAAAATAGAAAATACATTTTGAAGAAATACAAAATCGGAGTGTCAATTCGTGCTTACTTTTCTAATCACTGAAGTTATCTTCTTCGATCTTCCAATCTGTAATGACCCCAAGAGTCATCGTTTTGATTCGAGCCTTATTGTCAAGAACAAAATGTTTCCCCAAATTGTAAATCTAGGGTTACGGTTTTTAATAATTTTGGGGGAAATCAGTTATACAATAGTCAGCATAAGATTTGTCACAATCAGGAACAGTAAAGGAGCCTTGTTATGATAAGCCCTTAAACAATCCTAGGAGAATTTTGCATGCTAAATCGGAAGTAATACATGTCGGGCCAAGGTTGCTTTTGACTGTCGGTCCATAAAATCATGTTCTGCTTAAAGAACCTAGATTGATCATATAGATGCGTAAAGTCATATTTATGAGCATCGACTGGGCGATATTTATTTTGTCTAACGATGGCTCCAAGGTTTGTAAACATGACATATCCCAGAAGCTTAACTTCAAAATCGCATATCACTTATTGAAAGTAAATCCTCCATTTGTGCTTCTAATTCTTCTGTGGTACTGCAACATTCAACACTGGATTTCTCAAATGATGTGGAGATGGTCACTATTGATGAAAATATTATGGATAATTGTTCTATCATCAAAAGAAGTAATAGAACAAAAAGAAAGCGAGAATGGGTTGAGGAAAGATCAAAGGAATGGGGCAAACAAGATTTGGATAATCTCTGTGCATCTGTTTCACTTGGTAATGACAAAGCTTAAGGATGCACTTTTAAAACATCCAAAAAGGCCACAAAAATTACAAGAGTGGCAGGTGACATAACCATTCACCACAACTGATCTACAGCTAAGATCAAAAGGGTGTACAATAAAGTTGAGGAATTAGTCGAGTCATCAGATTCTAGAAGCTACTGGGTTGAGAGCATCTGCTAACTCATACAACTTTCCCTAAAAATAAGGTCCGAATGGCAGTGATCTCGAATTCTTTCTGTGAAGGTACTATGTCAACTGATGGTGGAAGAGAAAGGAGACCCGGATGAATTGCTCCACTCAGAAACACACCACTAGAACGCTTAATGTATTTGCACCCTTTACTTTACACTCTACTTTTGACTTTATTAATCCAAATCCCTTATTACTCTTTTTTCTCCATTCCTTTTCTTTCTTTTTTTCAATTTATAAAAGGCTTTGGTGGTTGTCCAAACACAACCCCAATGTGCAAATTTCCTCTTAATATGCATTCGTGGAACTATCGAGAATCGATAAGCCCTGACAGCTTAAATTACCGCTTGTCCTCAATAAGACTTACCATCCCTACATTGCTTTCTTTAATGAAACTTCTTGCATTCTAAAGATAGAATCGATACCGCTTTGCCCTTAAACTACCTATTATCTGCTTTGGCTTTGATGCGTGTGGTCACAGCTGAGGACTTCTGATAGATTTACATCTAATATTAATTTTAAAATTGTTGCATGATGTAAAAATTTCTTTTGTTTTTGAAATCATCATCGAAGATGCTTCAATTTGCATCTTAGAGAAATCTTTTGAATCTTTCTTGTTACTCTTTTGAAGATAAACCTCTTTTCTTTTATTGCTGTGACTTTAGTCCACTACTTAATTTTTGAAAATATCCTCAATACTTGAATAAGAACATTGTGCTGTCTTTGGGAGTGTATTACTGATTTCTTGTCTAATTTAGATTTCAATGATCTACCATTCACCGGGTAATCTTTATACTTGGAAAGGGTGTTAGAAATTTGCTACCGTTGGGGAAAATTAGATAGACGCAGCTAATACGTAGCATCATAATTCTTTCCGGATTGTTTTCAAACTTCCTTTATATTAAGGTAAAATTTGATTTCAGCTTGTCCTTTGTTGTTTCTACCAAAGCCAGAGAGCAGAAAGCCCAAGCCTTTAAAATGGAAAACTTCCAATGGATCTTTTCTCGAATTTAAGCTTTATTTACTCTTTTTGGAATTCTAATTGTGGTTGGGTCTAGCTCAGATGGCTTTTAAAAAGTAAGCTAAAGACCTTCTGATCTAAAATTAAACATGGAATGTGATAGAATTGTTATTTATTTCCAACGAATTAAAGATACTCAAGCTTCCATTCTAGAGCTAGTCAATCTAAGCCTCAAATTAATTCTAAGACAAAGGGCTTAGTCATTATTTAAGTTCACAATTAGATTTGTTTTCAAGTTCGAAGATCTATTTTGGTATAACGTTAAATTAATCACAAAGTAAGGAGACTTAAGTTCTAAATTTTATCATTCTGCTAATTCAAGCATAGGTTAAGACATAATTCTATTCTCTTCACCATGTAACTGATGATAATGTTTTTAATCACTAAAAAGGATATTCAAAATACTTGTGATTTTTGTAAATATTTTTTCCTTAGGATCTTCTATCCCCGATCTAAAATTTCTTACATCTAGTCTATCCCCTACCTTTAGTTTTATTAAAACAAAAGCCACATTTGACTGCCCTCCGAACTAGCAAGCTATTTTGACCTCGGTGATACTGTATCTCTTTTCAAACGCACTCCCTGATAACCGCCAGTAATTTATGGTTTTCCACCGACGCTTTTCAAAAATTAGGATCTTTTGGAAATGAAGCTATTATTACAACTTTAAACTTTCTAAATGGGGACGAATCTTGGAAAAAGAAATAAATATCAGCTTTCATTAACTCTTATTCCAAAATTATCTAATCATTCCAAAGTAGCACACTTTAGGACCAACGGCTCTACTTCAAAGAAAAAATCCAAGATAATATTATTCAGTTCAAGAAATTACTAATTTTTTCAGAACTGTAAGAAAATGGTCTAGTCAAGTTAAAATTATATTATTATTAGGTCAATTGGATTACTTACTATAATGAATTTTCCTTTTACCTCGATTAATCTAATAAAGAATGTTAAACGGTATAATATTCAAATCAAGAACAAGTTACAAGTCCAAGCCATTTGTAAGTGAGACACTTTCTTTAAGATCGCCTCCAAGTCATTATCCGCCCATATCTCCTTTGCTCAAAATTAATAAAATTAAAAGACATTGATGATAGTCCTAAGCCAACGCACTTCTTTTTGTCGAGGAATGTTTTTCTTTTATAGAGATATGTTAATAATTTCCAAAAGTATTCTTCTAGTTATCAGGTTTTTCCGCAATTGACACCTGAAAATCCAAAATATTCTTTAGAACTTAAACGCTTGACTTAATTGCCCAGCACCCTTTGATCTGGCTTTTCAAAATTTGAAAGTATCTGGAGTTCAATCTCTGATATTATTGTAACAAAAAATCAGATTTCAAACAACAATAGACAAAAGTTAATCTCGAGAATACTTCTTGGGACACTTAATCACAGTGAAAATAACTTTGATCAAAACGGTTTTACCAACATGTTAGGTCTACCCCAATGTCGGTTTATAAACATTCGGCCAAAAACCTCTGTATGCTCTTTGATCTAATATCAAAAATTCTCTAAAATAAAAGGAAAAAATTGCACCCTGATAAATTGAGTTTTTTAAATAGATAAGAAGGTACCTTTTAGGAAATTAAAATCTTTGATTTTAGTGCCTGGTCAAAAAATTATGTCCTTAATTCCCACTCCTATGCGGCCATGTTACTTTGAGTCAAATACTACCTTAATCCATGCCTGACTAAAAAGCTTCAACCTCTTGGGTTTTACATAAAGCTTTCATGCACTCAAACAGCTCCATAGTCACATTGAAATGATCATTGGTTCATGTCACTCCACCTTAACTGAATGACTAATAGTTATAAAAAAAGTTTCACTGTCTTTACCCTTCCATAATGATAAAGCTCTACCTAATCTCTAACTTGTCCGTCATCTTGAAAAGAAGGCTTGTTCTGTTATCTTTCCCAAATTATATTGTGGAAAATGATTCCTCAGGATACAAACCATCAAATTCCCTGCATAAACACTTAAGAAAAACCCTTAACCACAAAGAATGCTTGACAATGTTTACACTATTCTAGACACCCCAAACCATATATAAAAGCCAAAAACACACTCTTTGAAAATCCAAAACTTGAAATGTCTTGGAAACTCAAGTTTCTAAACAAAAAATTATTTCTCCTGAAATTGCTTCCTCAATAGATTGCACTTTAAATATAAATAGCTAAAATAAATAAATTTACCTATATCTACTTTCTCGTCTCAGGAAACGACCACTTAAACAAATAAACATTTTTTCTATTCTTGTTCTTTAATTCAAAATCTTCTACCAAAATCTTTTTATGTTACTTATGAAACTGCACAAGCATCATTCTATAAGATGTTATCCAATCTCATAAGTAAATCTTGGTGGACATCAGATAGTATTAAGCTTGACTTATTATTTCTCATTAGTACTTCGTGTTAGTTTCAGATATAACCTTTTTTGTATGGGGAAGTAATAAGGTTTTAAATTAAATTATTATCTTTTCTAAGTTTTACCCTGAATACGGAATTAACAAACGCATAGAATACAAATTAATTCAGACTGACTCACCCAAGCTCGAGAATGATTAGTCAAGCACTAAACAAACAAATTATGATTAGCTAAAATAACAAGAATACTTTAAAGTAAAGAGCGTAGATAGAAAAGACGATACACACGATTTTAACGAGCTTCGGTTCTCCCATTTCTAATTGCTTTCCAACCTCGATTTTGGAAAAGATAACTAGTTTTGAAGAATTGTTTGATTACACACAAGAAACTTCTCTCAAGACTATTATCAAACACCTAGCCTCCAAACCAAGTGACCCAAGTTACTCCGCTTAAAGATTTCAACACCTAATCTACCTAGATTGTAGAACTCCGCTATCACCTCTTAGGATTTCACTACTACCCAACTTAGGAATGCTAAACCCTACGCCACACCACACAAGGATTCCACTAAAACATTAAATTGATAATTGAGTAATACAAATTTGTATTGACAACTAGAAACTCTACAAAAGATAAATTTAAAGATTGAATCAAAAAGTAGAGTTAATTGAATTTTGCCTTTTGAATTTGAAGGAATTTAATGCTTGAGAATTCAGGTAAAAGGCGGTGGTTTTTAAAAGAAGAGACTTCATATATGTATAAAAAATCCGTGTGGCACAGATCGAGACCCCATCGAGACCCGGGGTCTCTGGCGAGGCCTCACGGGCTGTGAGCAACGACTATAAGCTCCTCTCAGGTAATCTCTATCGAAAGCTGTGGTCTCGATCATCGGGACCCCTATCGAGACCTCACCTTCACGGGTCTACCATCTGCCTCGACGTACTCTCTGGCCGGGCCCGGCGGTCCGCTACTTCTAAGCAATGTAACTGAACGAAGTATACCAT